>WYDI02024814.1:31459-62717 GCA_009867235.2 Psittacus erithacus | reverse complement strand
ACACCCCCGGGGATTTGGGTGGTTTTTCCCTTAACCCTTTTGGGGGCCATGTTAGGAAATAGGGGGGAGGACGGGGGGGGGGGGGGGGGGGGGGGGTGGGGGGGAGGGGGGGGGGGTGCTGCTGGCTGAGCCGCGGAGGGGAGCACGGATGTGTCCGGGGTTACTGCTGGACAACAGCCGCGGGGCGGGAGCCCCCGCCGGAGTCTCCAGGCTGGGGTAGCGATGCTGTGTAGCCCCAAGTTCTGCTTCAGAGCTGGCTCGTACCAGGAGGCGCTGGTGGCGGCGGTGGCATTTTTGCTCGGTACGTTTCTGCTGGATGATTTGATTTCACGAGTTTAAAGGGGTTTTAATCATTAACCACTACAATTTAAAATTCACCGAGTTTCCTGAAGGGAGTGGCTGTCGTCCTGTACGCAAATTAACGAGGGCTTTTCTTTCGTTTTCTCTGCCGATTACCTGCCCTAGTAACTGCTCGAAATGCAAACCCAGCCTAGTTCGCTTCTCGGCGCGGCTTCACAGGCAGCGCCCTCCGACCTGCACCCCGCGGGTGGTGCCCGGCACCCCGGGAAGGAGGGAGCGCAGGTGGGGTCCGGACTCACCCGAAACCCGCCGGGTAGCCTGCGCTAAACCCGGCCTTTCCCGAGCTGGGTGGTGTGTTCAGCTGGCAGGGAATTTGCAAGAGCATTCCCTGGATCTCATTTCCAGGGGACGCTATTTGTGACTCAGCAGCCAGGGCTGGGGGGCTCGTGGCTCTTGCCGCTTTCCAGAGCCTGTGTTCGCTCACCCTGGAACCCCGCAGCCGAGGCAAGCGGGCCTGGAGCTTCTGCTGCCAGGGAGCCTCTTTAAGGCCCTGCAGACCGAATGCACGAAAGTAACTAAACTAGCATGAATCAGCTGATTCTTTGGGTTATTGTTGAGGTTTTTTTAAGGAAAGGTGAGGAAAACACGCCAGGTTAGCTCGCCAGGCTGCCAGCTGTTGGAAGGAGTTAACTTGTGACAGAATGAACCTGACAGCACTTAGATTCGGTCGTAAAAACAAAGTCCTGTGGTGATTTTCCCCCCTCTGTCTTCGTATTTTAATGCCAGATGTTGAACGATATCTAAGCTGCATTTTATTGCTTTGCGAAGCTGTTTAGATAACGCCCGTATGGTAGGAGATGATCTCCAAAGGGCGCAGAAGGGAAGGGGCGGGGGAGGGGAGGCAGAGGGCTGAGGCTCGCATGGGCGCAGGTTTATCGTCCATCCCCGCCGGCCGCTGCTCCCGGACACCCTCACGCTGCTCCTTCGCTCTGCCCCCTTCCCACGCCGCCGGGCCGGCGTCTCCTGCGGAGCTTGGGGGGGGTGGCGGCTGTCCCGGAGGCGCAACATCCGCGCGTGCTGGCGAGAAAAAGTGCGGAAAGTGTTTGTGGCAGCCGCGCAGGGAGGGGAGTGGGGGAGTTTTCGCATCCAGGCATTTTCATTGACACACACAGGCAGACGCTGTAGCACAGCCGCAGGTTTGCCGCTGCGGGTGAGGGCACACAGAGCGGGCGCGGTGCGGGGCCGGCGGCAGGTGTAGGGCTGCCGCGGCGCTGTGCGCAGAGGCAGCAGGGGCTGGCGGGGCCGGTAGCCCCGGGGGAGGGCCGCCAGCTGCTCCCTTCACAAGGCGGCAGCGACCACGTTATTCGCGGCGTCTATTTTTAAAAATGGCTTTCCAGCCGCAGTTGTAGGAAGCTGACAATTCCGAGGAGCAGCTCTTCCAGCCCTCGCAGCGCCTTGGCTTTAAATAGATGTATTTTGGTTTTTTTTCCTTCCCTGTTTGTTCGCCCTCTCCTCCCTAGGACGCGCCCCTGTGATAACTCCTCTCCCACAGAGCGCGCCGGTAATGCCCCTGCTCGGTGAGGGGTCGAGCAGATGGGGCAAGGCAAAGCCATAGCATGAGTTGGGGCTCCCGGCTTGTTTGGGGGAGGGGAGGGGATCGCGGTGCTTTTATATGGATGCCGTGACACTGCTGCTGTGTTTGCCGGGAGGTCACCGAATAGCTGATGTTGTTTGGGTTTTGGTGATCGGAAGGTCTTCCGATGATCCTGGGAAGGTCGGCATCCCACCTCGGGAGCTACCTGGGGGAGCCCGGGCTGACTTGGTCTCCTCTCAGCGTGTGCGGGAAACCTGCATGAGGGCTAAAGGAGGGGGGACATCTGGGGGAACGAGTCAGCAGAAGTTTCCCTCCAGGAATAAGGAGGACAAAGAGAAAATCCCGGGGGCTGTGCGTAAACTCCTCCCTGGGCTCTGCCCTGTGGGAATCCCCCTCCCCGCACACACACACGCACACACTCCTCTGGAGAGACATCAGATAAGAGTAATTCTTTTGTGATGCTATGTTGGATGTGTGCCTATTGCATACAATAAGCCGAGCCATATTGTGTGTCTATACTCGCCCGGTTCCGGGAGCCCTGGCATTTCGCAATTCCTGCAGCAAGATGTCCATCTCCCAAAGAAAAGCTCCCCGGGAGAGCCCGGCTCGGTCCCCTCCGTATTGCGATCGCAGGTGATCAAAGCCTTATCTCTCCCGGGTCACAAGAGAAAGATTTTTGAGGCAGTCTCCCTTAGTCTAGGGCATTTGCTAGACAGTGGAGTCACTGTAAATTCAGGAACTCTGTAACAGTGGAGAGGCGTGTCTCTGTGCGTCAGCACAAGTACTGCATGCACAGCATTAAAAAAATAGGAGCATGCAGGAAAAGGAAGAAAAAAGAAGCTTGTCAGCAGGTGACCTCCGCTCCCCGGGACCTGCTGCTACAAGGAACCGCTGCGTTCATCATCCGCGGGAGCCGCGCAGCCGCCCGCCCTCCCTCCGCTCCAGCACGCCCTGCCCTCTCCGGCCCTCGGGCTGGCAAGGGGGTCCACCGCCGAACAGGGCACGGGGTTCAGCTGCTGGATGCGGGGAGCCGGGGCTGCACCCTCCGCACCTCCCGCATCCCCAACCCATTCTGTCTCCGGGGAGAGCCGGCAGACCAGGGCGAGGGGGGGGAGGTGATGCATGCAGAGGGCTCTGGCCCCCTGGAGTGGGAATCGGGGGGCCAGGTTTTGGAGGGAGGGCAGAGCCCCCAGCAACTCCCACAGTCTCCTCTGCTGTTGAGCGTTGCGGAGGGGAGGGGATGCGAGCGGCTACGGGGCCGAGGGCGCTGGAAGAGCCTCCTGGGGGGCCATGGCTGTCTGCACTCCCGCCTCCTAATTGGCATCCTGCGGAGGAGCGGGCGGAGCGGTGGCAGCTGCGAGCGGCGGGACGTGTCTCCGCGGCGCGCTCTGAGCGGCCGAGCGCCTCAGCCGCGGGCGGGGGGGGCCGGGAAAGTCCCGGCCCAGGGCTGGCCTTCCGCAGCTTGCCAGCCGCGAGGGGCTGTGCGTCCCTCGCCCCTCTGCTGTCCCCCGGGTGGATGGCTGGCTGCCGAACACACGGCAGCGCAGCCCCAGAGACCCGCTCCGCCTGCGGGCCCTCGGCGCTGTCTTTCTGTCCGCTTCCCCTGGAAGTCGTACAAAGAAGTGGCTGGCAGAGATGCTCGTTTACTGTATTCGTTGTCTTGGATGGTGTGTTAGGGTGCTCATCGGAAGCTAAACTCCTTCAATCCAGCAATACAAAGAGAGCCTATATATAGCCAAAGACAAAAATGTGCAGAGGGTGGAACAGCAACAACAACAAAAAGATGCATAGCTGCAGAGGTGTTCATTGCTTAAAGCCAAGACAAATGCTTCTGTAGGTCTGTTCTTCACCAGAGCTAAACTAGATGGAAGTTAAAATTTCACACCCACCTCCTCTCTCCTGTGAGCCTGGCAGGAGAGCAGGGCTGGCCTTCATGGCCACACTGGTGTCCCGCTGCCATTCAGCATGGTCAGAGCTGCATCATGTGGAAGAAGGTGCGTGAAGGGCTGATGTGGACATGTAAGGAATAACTTTCCCCGGAAATTTCTTCCTAACCTCTTTGTGGAGGAGTAGATCTTTGCCTTGAAGTGGTTTCATTAAATAAACCAGTGTCTGACAGTGACAAGAAAATGTACTGCATCCTATGTACTGAGACAGTTATTTCCTCTCTACTTTTCTTCCCCATTGGTTATAAATAGGGCCCTAGCTTCTAAAGTTTGCAGCTGTCCTGATTTTTGTTTGGTCCATCCTCATTTTGAATAGGAATATCTATTTTAATATCTGGTTCAGGTCCTAAGTGCCATCTCTACATTGCAGAAACCATGCAGTGAAAATATTCACTGGAGTGTTGGGCCACATCATTCAGTCCTTAAACTGGCAAGATTTGTGTAAGACTGCATGCTTGGCCTCAGATAATCTCTTGAAGGACTTAACAGCATGGCACACACAATTTGCTGTGAATAGGCTTTTGAATATTTCAAATGAAGAAGTCTATTCTGATCTCAAAGATCATACAATCATAGAATGTTTTGGGTTGGAAGGGACTTTAAAGTCCATCTCATTCCAGCCTCCCTGCCCTAGGCAGACACATGCTCTTTGCCAAGTACCATAAATTAATTTTCTGCACTTACAATAAGATGTGACAATGCTTTTTTTGTTCTTTTGACATGCTAAGCAACATGCACCCAAATATTTGAAATGAGGACAGCAATTAAAGACTACATTTATACTGAGGTGAAAGATGCCAGACTTCCTAACTTAGCTATAGTATGGTATAATACAAACAACATAAGATTTAACCTCAGCTAAAATTGCTTGGTAATATGTATCAGGTAATATGATAGTTTGGTAAAAGCTTTACAGAAAAAGCCTTAGTAAGAAATCTGGAAGTATTGCATGTCCAGATATAATGGGAATGTTGAAATAGTTTCAATGGATTGATTGTATCTGAGATACTACATATACCAGATAAACAGCATGCTACCACTTTTTATCACTTAAAAAAATTCCTTAATTACTAAATATGTCCTCCCAGTATTTTTTATTTGTGCATATGTAGAGAATAATTTAAGATGCCCAGGCCTAAAACCAGGGTTATCAAAACAATAAGAATATGGTGTTTGTAGTACTGAATAATATATAAGGTAATGATCAATTGTCCCTTACAGGGAATACATTTCATCTTTACATTAGCTTGGCTATAAATTTTCCCTATTGGTTTCAACTTGTGCTGTGTTGGATTTATGTGATTCATGCCTGTTATTGATTACTGCACAACTATTTTGAGGGAGATGCCAAATTAATTGTTCAAAAAACCCATGAAAGTGCTTTTTTAGTGGCCACGTGAGGCTCAACAAATGCTACATGGCTGTTTTATTATTTAATCTAAATATAGTTTCCATTAAGCTTTAAAAATAGTTACATGGTGTGCTTAGACATGCAAATTCACGAAAACATATTGAAAATGCTACTCTACGCTTTATTTTGTGGCTCAGAAAGTAGCGTAACGCAGGAGTGTGCTTCTGAACATTGCTGGCTAACTCCTGTGGAATCATTACAGTCCTACACAAGCATTCCCACCTAGGAAGCAGTTTCCATTTTTTTCACAAGACTTGTAGGCCTATGCAAGGCTTGGCTGGTAGCATCCTCATTGAAGAAGGAAGGATGCCAAAAAAACCCCAAACCTTCTTTTTGATACAGATACTTGCTGTACCATGCACATTGATGCTGAACCTAGGAGGTTTGTAGAAGCAGGGCTTTTATGCAAAATGTTCTTGTCTCCAGCGCACAAATGTCCATGTTATGTGAGCTTCTTGTTATGTGCACAGGAAGAATTAATCATTTATACACTATTACTTGGGTTTAGAATATATTAATTTTCAAATTTGAGATGAGTTAAAAATAACACACCAGAGAGAACAGTTACTATCTAGACAGAAACGTGTGAGACTATGCTAAGGATTTTCAGTTCTGAAGCCTCTGGAAGATGATACTGTGAGTAAATCTTTCCTCATATTCCTGATTCCTGATGCCTGGAAGTAGATCTTTTGGTTCCATGTGTAACCTTTTTTTATCTCACAATTCTGATTCAAATGTATTTTTTCAGAATTTATTTTGCAAGACAAATTTCACAGGTTCTTTAATATTGTTTTTTCTTTGAATGTATTACTTGTTGTGCAAACCAGAATATGACCCACATTTAGTTCTGTGTTTAGAAATGGTGAGACACACTGAGAGTAATTTTTTAATTTGGTATATTCGTGCTGTCTGCAATGCGTCATTCTAGCAGAGACTCAAAGAACTTCACCAGTTAGCTACTGTAGTTGAAGGTACATCCATTTGTTCCTCATCTTCCTCCAAACAACTCTGAAAATGGGAAAACACCTGTGAAAATAGCTGCTTATTGCTCAGGGATCAGAAAGAAAATCTTTCAATGGAAACAATATGTACATTGTTTGTTTTTTCTGCTTCTTATAGGTATACTGGAATTTATCAGTATAGCAGTGGGCTTGGTCAGCATCAGAGGAGTTGACAGTGGACTCTACCTTGGAATGAATGAGAAAGGGGAACTGTACGGCTCGGTAAGTTCCTGCTAGCCTTGGGCTGTTGTAGTTCTTATATTCTATGGGAAGAATACTTGCCAGCTCCTACAAGCTCCCGTTGCATTAGATATTTTATGAGCACTGTTTCTGTTCTAAATATCTTGTAGTCTAATTCAAAGCAAGACCCTGTGGGTGGTATAACAAATACGGGGGAACGAAAAGGGAACAAAATCAGGAATGAGTAATAATGCAGATGAGCAACAATTTAGATACAAGCAATGGTGACTGGTGGTCAGAGCAGGTCACTGAAGACTAAAGGAAGTCCTATAAGATTTGTAAATGTGTCCTTTCAGTAAGGACCTAAAGTGAGACCTTTTGTGTGTAGGCAGAGAGCTTTCTAGGAACTGACAACAGCAGAGGCAGAGATGAAGGTCAGCATACGTGGATGAGAAAATGAGAAATAGGAGTGGATAAAAGTTGTAAAATGGTACAGGAATGAGGACAAAAGCTTGGTGGTCTTGTCCTGAAAGTTTAGCTGGTGGTATCTGAGGGATGATGGCAGCAGGAGAGAGTAACGGGTGTGAGGGAGGAATAAAACTCACACTTTTAGACGTGGGAGTTAGGCTGGTGAACCAGCGTACCTGCAGCTGATGTGTGACTGTTCAGCAACATGGCCTGTCTTGTGGCAGAAGGACGTGTGTGTGTGTGACTCTTACCTGGCAATAGTTGAGACGTCTGATGTATTACACTGGGGTTCACACTCTGGGTAGGTCATGTGCCAGGAGAATCTGAAATCTGCTGAAAGCAAGCAGGCAACTCCCCAAATAGTAATGGGCAGGCTGCCTCGTCTAATAGCAAAGTATCAACTTCCAAAGTTGACAAGGATGTGAGAAGGAGTTATATTTGAGGAAGAGGATGGCAGGTTTGAAAAGTAAGCAAGTGCCTAGCGCGAAGGGAGGCTGTGTATCCACTGGGATTCAGTAGAAACATGGAGGAGAACTTGTCAATGGTCAGCTGATTGTGGAAATTTTGCAAAGAGGCTTTAGGCATAGCCTAAGCCTGTGTGGCTGAAGGTACCTGTATCAGAGGGGAGTAATTGTAACTGGGAAAAGGGTGGGGAGGAAACTGAATGGGGCAGCAGTGAGGGTGGGAGAAAATGAGATGAATGGGCAGGTGAAAACAGAAAGAGTAAGTGGGAAGTTCAGCTTCCATATACATAATCCAGGGTGGAACAGAAGGAAGCAAGATCAGGAAGGACAGCAGAAGTGTTCTTATAGGGGTGTCCAGGTTCTCTGATCCCTTCTAGTAACATTTTGTGTGAGAAAGGGAGGATAGAGAGGAGAAGGGGTCTGTGTTCTGAGTGACAAGCCAGCTAGAGGAGTAAGCCAGGAGGTACAGATCATGACAGAGTATGTGGGAGGCAGAAGAGGTGGTGGAATGAAGGTCAAGGCTGGGATGGAAAATGTGTGGACAGGGGAGAAGGGGAGATGCAGAGATGGTGAGAACCAGTGAGTGGGAAAGGCCAAAGAAGAGCCTTTACTAAATGGCAATATGGAGGAGGAAAGGGTTGGAAAGATGGAGGAGGAGAGAAAGCAAATGAATGCAATGGCAAATGTGAACAAGTTACCTATGAAGAGTGAGTAGGTTGCCATCAGTCACAGTCCTTGTGCAGCTGATGAATGGGATAAAGAACTGGTGAAGTCACAAGCGCTTTTATAGCTCAGGCAGCAAGAAGGCCGAACAGCAACAGTAATATGAATCAGTAATGTTGATAATCATCAGTAAGAGTAATAATTTAAACAGATAAACATAGTAAATCAGTTACTCTGCACTTCAGATATTCAGAAAAAGAAAATGTGGGTATTGATAAAACTCAAATGCATAGATTCGGAAAAGCAAATGTTACATCGCTTTTCTGTGCATTTTATATTTGGTGTTTGGAATATGGTTGACTGTCAGAGTGAATTGCTCAAAACATTCTTTGCCAAGGAAATATGCGCAAGAAATTATTTGTAAATTACTAAGCTCACTGTATTAATAAAATAGTTGTTCCTTGAACAGCAGTTCTAAGGAAGGCTGCTTTCCTAGAGTTTTGTGTCTCACAGTCCACAACATGGGTCTCTCTGACTTTCAGTCCCTGCAGTAACACAAATTTCTCAGACTTTTGTGTTTCTTGCATAAGAAAGAGACAGCGTTAGCTGTCCCTGCACACTAGATTGTCAGTTTGTAGGGATTGCATAGCTCACCACTCCCAAGTGGGACGTGCAAATGATTTCTCTTCTTCACCCTGCCTCTGATTAGTTGCAAAACTGATAGGAACTTAATTTTCTTAAAGACCTTTGCCTCCTGATTGAAACTGGTTGAAAAGCTAGGGAAGAACAGACAGGCAGGCAGGTGGATGTATAATATAATTGGATAACCTTTTTTCCCTAAGAAATGACACTAAAAATATAAAGCCATTCATAATGGAGAACTGGCAATCTACAGGGCCAGAATGCAAAGTTCAGGTTAAAATCTGATGGATGATATGGCTTATTGTCAGCCTCCAGAGATGGGACATACTAAAGAGTGATGGTAATTGAATTACATTACTTCAAATGAAATATAACCTCTAATGGCTACTCAGTGTGATGATGCTTTAAAGCCCTGTCAACACCAGCAATCCTAGTGCCTATATTTCAGCAACTGTCAGCTTTCATAGGAACACTGAGATAAGCAGGCCTCAGAGCAGATTTTCATGAGAATTGGCTGGGCATTTTTAAGTGAGTGTTTTGTCACTTAAACTTAAACTGAGACTTTTGTCACAGTGTTTTGGTCAAGAAAATACAATTAATTGAAAAATAAGTCCTGTGATGAGAATACATGTTGTGGTTTGAACCAGAAGCAAGCACAAGTCAACACAGAATTACCTTTCTGGAGAGAGAGAAGATCAGTTTTACTGAAATTAGTTTTGAGACTGATACGTGATAAGCTGAGGTTCAAGTGTTTTACCTGAATTAAGTGGAGCAGTCACTTGAGTTCTGTAGTGCCAGCAATCTGTCCTTGTGCTGCCTGTACCTGGAGCTGGGTCCCTCTGTCTCGGTTTCTTCACTCTGGGCTGTCAATAGCACCAGGTTTGTCATGGAGCAGGTACACTTAAGAGGCTGTAAACATGTTTTCTAAGGTGGGAAACTGTTTTCTTAGCAGCCTAAGAAATAACTGGTCCTGTTCTACAATAGCATTTTGGATATAAACAGGTGTGTTTCTGCAAGCATTCAGTACTGCAGCACTTGATGCTGCCAGAATAGATGCCCTGTGTCTACGACACTATCATATTTATATTCAAATTGCTGCATGAAAAATATGTTAGGTGTGAATCAAATCAGCATCCTAAAGGACTTCTATCCTTCTATATTTGTGCTTGAAACATTTGGCACAGGAAGATTTTTCCCAGCATATTTGTGGTGCCACTGTAGATGGGACATATGGTGAGGCAGAGCAGCCAGGATGGGTGATTGCTGCCAATTTTCATGAAAGGCAACAGTAAAGACAGTTTCAGCATATCTTCATCCAGACATGCTCCCCTTGGCCTTCTTGAAGTGCTGCTTTCCTCCTAGATTAGATGCTTGACAGCCTCTTCCCAACTTGCCACTGTTATAGCAGTTCCTACTGCATTTTCTGGTTAAAAGAGCACAGTGACACTACTGCTGCTCTCAGGCAGTGATGTATAACATAGGGTGGCTGTTGTCAGGTTCCTCTTCATCCCGCAGATTTAGCCAGGGGAAGCTGAAGGTACATGTATATGGTACCACAGGGAAGCCAGTGATAGCTACGTAGGGATGACTTGGAGGCTGGTTAGTGACACCTTTCCCTCCTGTCTTGCTCTGTTCCTGCTCTCCCTTTGCCTTTGCCTTGCAGCCTGCAGCTGTGATGCATCATGTTTCACAACAGCTACTGTGCTTGTCACTGGAGAGGAGGAAACCATAGACAGGACTCGAAGGGTTTCAGGACAAGACACAAAGACCTTTTTCCTTCCAGGGCGCCAAGTGGCTCTTGCCAACGTCTCTGGCAAAATTTAGTGCATATGTCTTAACTATGCTCCTCGGTGCCATGTCATGGAGTGAGGGAGGTCTTTCTGGTAAGTTCTAGGACTTTCATGCCTTCATGGGCTGTCCCGCCCTCATGCTGCCCTGTACCGCTGCCCTTGGGAATATTAACAGCAGGCAGTGATGCTGGTGTCTCCATTGCTCCTTGCATCCTTGGCAGGTGGCAAAAGGCAGCTCAGGCTGGATGCTCAGAAGGAAATTGGGAGTTGGAAGGCCTGGAGCAGCTACAAGGGGAGCTGTGCAGAGAGGGAGGAGGAAGGCAGGAGTGCGTATGGTGGAGTTGTTGGGGATGGGAGAGAGGGATAGCAGTGCTTGGAAGAAGAGGGGAGAGGACTGAAGAGGGAGAGGCTTCATGTTCCCACAGACCAGCTGGGAAAGAGCCAAAGAGCCCAGATCTGGAGTCAGGGAGGGGCGTTCCTCGCCTCTGGTTTTCAGACTTACAGGGTGTGTGCAGCAAAGTGAGATTTAGGACTGCTTATAACAGGGTAATAAATTGCTGTCCTTCAAAAAATCAGCTGAAAACTTGTTTGTCCAAATGTTTTTGGGACACTAAACCTGCCTTTTGCTCCTGAAACTACTGGGGAGAAGGTGGAGGAGACAGAGAGAGAAAGAGTACTGTCCTTGAAGAAACATGTTTTCCCAGTAAGCATGCAGGAAGGTGATGATATGCCTCTTTATTGTCTCAGCAGGGCTGCACCTGCAGTGCTTTGTACTTTTGTTTGGGTCTCCACAGTCCTGGAAGGACTATGCAGTTACAAACACAGTCAAACAGAAATTCTTTTGACAAAAAAGGGACAATTTTTCATAGTTAAAATTGCTTGGTGTAGGTAAGGATTTGGTTAGCTGCATTCTAAAAATATCTTTTATGTTTCTGTGCAAATAAGGTAAGGGAATTGTTCAGCCCTTCAAATGGTAGGTCAAGGTGCACAGAAACAATGTGAAGGAAAAACAGGTTGAAGGTGCATGTTGGGAACAGCATTTGAGTCAAGTATACAGTCACTACAGACGTCTAAAAAAAGGATAGATAAATTAATTACCCTGCAGTGTTACTCACACTTTCCTGTTAGTGTTAAACACCTCTGATCTAAAGCAATTGAATATGCCTCAGATTGATTGGGGCTTTTTTTAATAATTTGGATTATCTGTCAGTGTACACACAGGTACCTATGGGTGTGGTGAGCCTCAAAGCAGGACAGTTGCAGCACACAACTCCCTGCAAAGGGAGAATAAAATGCAATTTCCCTGTGTGAAAGTGCAGACTTCTAGGCTGAGAACGGTCAGATCCCAGGAGGGGTAACTGTTACAGCAGCAGGTTTAACATCCTTCTACTTGTTTGTAAAATAATAAAGTGCCTTTTGGTAAATGGTACAAATGGTGAAGGGGCAGACGGCAGTTCCTGGGGGTCTGGGCTCCCAAGAGTGGGTAGGCTTTCCACATGAGCAGTGTTGCTCAGGAGAACCTGACACTCCCATGATCAAAAACCCAGTGGTGTCTTTTAGCAGAAGCAGTGATTTGTGTCTTCCTGAGTAAGTCTGCTTTGAGCAGATGAGTTGCAAGAAGGAGGCCTGTAGCTAATTCTAAAGGGCACACTTCGAGGTCTGAAGAGGCTTGGTTGAAAAAGGTGCTTATGGTTCTGAATGTGAAGGAAAAGTGAAACTTTGTCAGAGATGGAGAAATCCTGTGAAAATGGTATCCCAGCAAGAGTGAAACAGCTGTCAAGCATCTGGAGACTAAGGCTGTAGGTGATTGGAAGAGGGTCTGTGAGGAACGGGAGACGGGCAGGTTGCAGAAAAGCACATCTTAGAGGTGTAAAAGTATGGGGTTAAAATGGGAATTGCTACAACAAAGCTGACTGGGGCCCTGAAATGTACACTAAAATATAAGGCAAAAACTTTTTAAGGTATATAATTGGAAAGGGAACAGGAGTCTACAAACATGGTGCATTCAGGTGGGAGTGTCAATGCAATATAGTCAGAACATGGCTGCTAACTGGGCTAGCAGGTATTTCTGACAGACTCCTTGGTGGTAACGTGGGGCTGGGGGATACCCTGTTGTGTGTTGAACAAAGGGAGCAGGGGCAGCTGACATCACTATTAACAGAAGAGGCTATTTTCCCTGCACCCGTAAATCCCCTCCCTTCTTCTGGCACAGGCATTTCTGTTGCTGCCTGATGAATTGAACTGGGGAACTGGAAAACAGCTTGGCCAAGCAGAAAGGCTGTCTTTGGCCATTGTGATTCCCTCCTCGGTCACTGCAAGATGCAGGGCAGAGGTGGTAGCAAGCCTGGGAGAGGGAGGGTTTACTTCCCTCCAAGACAATGAAGGTGTTTGCCAGCCTTGAGTGTTTGTCATCCCATAGCTGTGTGGTTTGTGTTTGGCTGGGGCATGACCTAGGAAGCTGGAGGGTTATCAGCCTGACATGGATTGTGCCTGGGGCGTAGGAGCACAGTTTTAAATGCAAGAGTAGAGGAGGACCTGGAAGTATGTGCAAGATGAGTTTATTGAAGCTAGGTAAATAGTTTCAGACAAGCCTAGTATTTTATTTTGGGTAGGAATTTATTTTTCTAGAAACAGGAAATACGGTTGTGCTAACCTGCAAGGCTGTGTTAGGTATGACCCACAGAAGAGAGCATTCGCTATAGCGGGTAAAATGGGTGTCAACAGAACACTTGTGTGGTAGATGGTGAAAATATTAAGAGAAGACAGCAATGAGGTGTGTTGAAAAGTATTAGACTGAGTGGAGCTTAGTAGAGAGTGGAGCTATTAGTGTTTTTATGGATTGGTCCTTGGACTGGTTTTATTCCCTGCTTTTATTAGGGACATTAAACATCTTGTCATAAAACAAGTAGTAGTGTGTTACTGAAATTGTTGCAAAATTGGGAAGGCAGACAGAAGGCAGCCTCACAGAAGGGACTTGCTGATCTAAAGTACCCAAAATGTTTACGCATGGGGCTCAGGAAGAGCTTGATTGGTGCCACTGCATATGGCTCTGGTAGAATCCAGTCTAAATGCAAAGTACAGTTAGTCACTTGTGTTAAAGAAGATGAATTGAAACTGAAACAGGTGCAGAAAGGGCTTAATGTGAAGATCAGAAGGGTGAAAAGACTATCAAATGATGAAATCTGAAAGTCTTGGCTTATTTAGCGTGCAGAATGAAAACAGAGGGTATGCTCTTGGTTTCTGTCAATGTGTTGAAGTTTAATACCAAGGAGAGGAAAAAAGTCTTTGAAATAGATGACAAGAATGTATTGGCTTGAATGAGTCAGAAGAAAGCTTAGGTTGGATTATGAGGAAGTTTCAGGTCATGAGGAAGGGCGATTTTGAGCTGGCCTGAGGAATCTTTGCAGGGAGGGGGGAGATGAAGCATAAATGCTTTTTCCTTGCACTGTATGGTAAGAGACAACTTCCTAATTGTGGAAGCCTTCTTTGTGGAAGGTGTAGGTCCAACAAAAGCCCTGAAACTTCAGTTACTTGGGAAAATTTGTCTAGAACCTCATCTGCTTCACCTCTGCAGATAGTCTCTCTGAATTTGGATAGGCAGCCTTGCTGAAAGCTGAGTACTGTCAATGGCTCCTCTCAGGTTGGGGATGAGAGCATAAACTGCAACCCACTCAGCAAGGTATGAAGGACTTTGCGGAAAATAAAGGTCTTCTGAGATGTGGGTACTGGTGAAGGAAGAATTGATAGGTGAATCTACACATTTAACACAGGTAATATAGGATAAAGCTCTGGAAGAAAATGCAGCTATTGTGGTCTTTTTAAATCTCAGTCTGTTTTTTAAACCAGAATTTCACAGATTATGACACCTGTCACCAAAGAGGGACACCTGCTGATAGCGTTCTGTGGGATAGATGCTACACTTTTCCTCAGGTCTTTGATTTCTGTCAGAGGAATTCATTCCAGATGCTTCCTAAGTCTGAGGATCATTTTATAGGAGAGAAAACTCTGAGTGATTTCTTTATCTTGGTGTGCAATTCTGTGCTGAACTTGGAGTCTCACTACATTCCTGGGACGGGAAAGTGTAAGAATATCTCCTGCCTAAATTATATATGTATGTGCGTGTGTGTATAAAGCTAAGCTTTGGTAAAGCAAGATCCTCCTCAAACCTTAATTTAATGCAATGATTGCCTTCCCATAATTAAAGAATTTTGTATTCTTACAAAACCAGGGGATTGGAGGTGCTGCTTGAGGAGGCAGCAAAGGTGATCTGACACCTTGCAGAAACCCCATTCCAGGAAGGGCAGTCCTGGTTCCCTTCCTCTGCTGCATGCTTCTGCTCCCTTCCTTGCTGCAATAGCAGTACTCATCTGACCTGTCAGAAGGCTAATTTAGGGACTTAAAGCCACAGAAGAAAGCTTGGAGTTGCTTTTTTATAGGGTTTCTTCTCTGCTGATTTAACTTCCTGAACTGGCTTGTTGCCTTTGTGGGCAAGCCCTAATGCTCAGTAGGGGGAATCAGCTGCAGTGTGGAGTGGAAGAGGTGTTGAGCACTGTACTGTCCACAGCAGGTAGCTGTTAAATGCTATAACTGCATCACAAACCCAAATCCTACCCACCGAGCAAGTGCAAGGTATATTCAGTTTGAATGTCTTCAGGTTAATTTCTTTGCAGTTGTGTAGCTCCCCAGTCGTTGCAGCCCTGACTGTTTCTGGAGCTAGCCGTGATAATGATATGGAGGTGTGAAAAGGTTCAGCATCTTCAGTTGGTCTGAGAATACTATGTTGAAGTGACATGCTAAAAGGACATCATCAGCGCTGACATACTGAGATATGCTTGGGGATTATTTGCAGCATCAGATAAAGATCTGATGTGCTCTGTTTCTGACTCAGGAGCCAGTGTGATGTGAACATGGCACTCTTCCCCACTTTACCATTCATCATTTTCAAAGGCAGAGTAGAAAAAAGTCTGCCCTGCGGGGACTTCATTAGGGATTTTGTCTAAGCTGAGATTTGCTTTGCAGTTTGAATGTGCCCAGGCTGATTTGGTGATGTGCAGTAATGCAGTTCATTTGTGTCCCATTCAAAAAGCTTAAGAAATAAAGCTTGTTACAGTGCAAATCCATCCCCTCTCCGCTTTTATAAAGTCCTTTGGTTTCCATTTCTTTCCTTTTATAAGCCAGACCTCTGCTGTTACTTTTGATTTGAAGATCAGATTTTATATTCATATTCTATGACTGCTGCTGAGGAAGAACTTGGCTTCTGGTGTGAATGCTGCATGCTTTTGGGGTCTGGCCCAGGCTGTGCATTCTTTAATCTGCTAAACCTTACTTTTCAAATGTTACACAATTATGGAGGCTACAGTGACTCAGGAGAAATTTTGATTCCTATTGTTGTTGAAATGCCATTGACTTCAATGGAATCAGGATTGGACCTGGTCCTGTAAAACGACCAATTAATTTTATGGTTGTGTCAGCAGACCCTGATCCAGATAAGAGCTTTACTCAATTCATAATTTAAAAAACCTAAATCCAGACAAGGTTCCTGCCTGTGAGAGTCTGCAATCTAATGACAGTCTTTTAACATGTAAGTGTTTATTGCTTTTGTATAGCAAAAGAGATTTTGGCCTGCTGATACCTTTGTTAGGACAGCATTTAGTGTATAATCTGGACTCAGAACAGGAAACTTACTGGGGAAGATCTAATGAAAATCCTTTGAGTTATTTTAGAATACACAAATAGAGAGTTTAAACCAAATCATAATTTTATTTTATTTTTTTCCTTATACTTCAAAAAATTTGAGTTCTTTGGAAGGTTTGTGTGCGACTGACACCTGGTAGACCAAATGCCTGGTCTTTGAGCTCTTCAGTCACCAGTTCTGTTGAAGTTGTTATGATATATCTTTTCTTTTTATTTATTTTTTTTTTTTAGACAGATTGACAACTTCTTTCACCAAAGCTGAAATTAACTGCATGGCTAAAGTTTGACCCACTGAAAAACAGGTCCACTGATGTGTGTGTGTGTGAGGAGTAGGGGGCTCACAGAGGAGCTTTCTCCAACACTTCACAAAGGCTGAGTTAGGTGTGTTGCTGAAAACTTAAGTCAATGCACAGCAACACCAAAGATAGGTGGTTTTTCCAAGAAATCTTAGGGAAATAATTTTTGTCCTACTCATAAACTTAAACACTAAAGATTTGTGCATCTAGATCCACGGCTTTGTGGTGGGATTGCCTTTTGGAAAAGAAATAGGGGAAATCCTAAGAGTCATCTCTGGACAGACCACTTATGAGAAATGTTTGCCAGTGAAAGAGCACTGCTGTCTAAAAGTGCAAATGTGACATCTTTTCTTCAGCAGCAGCTCTTTGAAATGCTGGCCTTCCTTTGTGTCCATAAAAGTGGGAGGTTAAAACGCCTCATTTTTAAACAGCTTAAAGTCAATATACAGTTGAGTCCAGCCAAGTGAAGATCTTAGAGTACCAACCCTTTGCTGTACTGCCCACCAAAACACTGCAGATTTTCAGATCTCTGTCAGACTCACTGGTTTCCAAGACTCCAGTGCATGCTTGGCATTTCAGTGAAGTGGGCTGAATCTTTCCAAAATGTGATAGCCTGTGATGTTTCGTTTGTTTGACAGCCCCCATCCAGAATGACAATGTGGTCACTAATGTCCCTGTCCTGTAAGCTAGTATCTAGTTGGTAACTTTACATAAAATGAATAATAAAATATAGAGTCAGGCTTTTTTTCATCAGTCCTTGACCAAATCATCTTGCTGAAAGAATAAATCATGAAGTACTTTTATAGCGTACATTTTTATCACTACATATGTACTATAATTTGGACCCTGTGGCAAAGGGTTTTATAAAGGACCCTGAGCATTCTGCTCTTTTTATGATGGTACGTCATAGCTAAGGGATAAAGCGCTTCTCTGATGATGGATAAATCCAGTTTAGGGGGTACTCACTGAGTCTAGAGACTCATACAGATAAAGTACTTTTTATCACCCACTTTACACTGTCTTTCAGCATGTGAGTTTAGCTGCTGACTTGCGCAAAAGGCAGCACTTTCTGCTGAAGGAGTGCTATCTTTCCTTTAACCCAGCATTCTGTGCTTAGAGAACCACAAATCAAAGTGAAAAATACTGACAAAACACTGACACTATACTCCACATTAGTTCTATTTAAGGAAAGCATATTTTATTTAAAAATCTCTATTCACTTAGAAGCTTAACTAGTATTTCAGGCTAAAGAGTGTGTGTGTAGGTGGAGGATAACAAGGGCTGGTTTGACACACATGTTGTCTTTTGATAGAAGAGAATTTGTGGAGTGGGGAGCTGAGGTAGGTCAAGTTACAGCTTTCAGTAAATCTGAGCATGCCTGAAATGGTTCTTTTAATGTCTTAACATATTTGTTGCCTTTTTATCATTGCAAGCCTGATCCAAGTTCCATTTAAGCTGATGGGAACTTTTCTCCTGTCTTCTTTAAAACTTGGCTCTAGCCCTCATATCAGATTGCATACCACCTTGCTTTCTGATTCTTGGAAGGGTTCAGCCAAGCGTTATGAATTAGATGCTTAGATAACATTGATGACTGCAGTTCATGATTGTGCCAGGAAACCAAAAATAAAATAGAGGTTAGAAGTGTGACTAGTAAACGGCACAGTGTGGACCCAGTCCTGCTGGCGCAGCAGGGAAGGGAGCACACCTGCTTGTTTGTTATTTAAGAGCTGAATTTGTCCCAGTCCTGCTTCATTGTGGTGCAGAGAGGGAAGGAAGCTCTTCAGCTTCCAAAGAAATGGTGTTGTGACAGCTTACATGACCTGAAGCGTGTCCCTGTATCTTTGTCATGACTCCCAACAGCAGCATGAGCAGACTGTAGGTGTTTAGGTGAAAACACGTTTTCATCTAATGCACTTGGCTGGGCAGATCTGAATCAAGCCTTTGTGGACCTAAGCATGGCTGCTGGTAGGCAGTCTGTGCTGGCAGATGAGAGCTCAGGCACAGTGGGTTGCTCTGCCTGTAATGGTTTCATGTCCAGGAAGGGCATGCTTAAAGACTGACAGATGCTACAAACTTGAAATCTCAAGGGAGTGGATATCAGTAAGATCAAGAGCTGTGGATTTGGCAGTGACAAAAGTGAATGGAGGTCTGATTGGCATCTCATGCTCCTGCACCTCATGTCAGAAGAGCTTTGTAAACAACCCTGTGACCGCGTGGATTCTAGTGTGATTCCAGCACTGTGATAGTGCTAGATCCCAGTCTGGTCCCTCCAGAGGAGGTACATGATGGAGTGGATAGCAACGGAGTCAATAAAAGAGCAATGGGACAAAGGGGAGCAGCAATTAAATCCCTGATGCACTGATGGTTTCTTGAGATTTTATTCTTGATGTTGGACTCCTCTTGCTTTGTTCAGGAAGCTCTGCTTTTCTGTTGCCTTCATTGGGATGTGTAAGCCGTGTATCTGTGTAGCTATTGTGGCTTTTGATGATAACACTCCTAAGGGAACCAGGTTTTGCTGGGTCTTAGGGACTTTGCAAGCTTTTTGTATGAAAGATGTTCATCTCATAACTCCCCCATGGCAGTAGAGCAGTCGCACTTTATTTTTCTTTTCCCTAATTGGGGAATTATGTATAATAAAAACTTTATACAAGGTAACTAGAAATTTAGAAGGAGAAACTAAGATGATTACTCCAACTCTGTGAAAGTACAAGGTGACCTCAGGTAGAGAGAATGCAATTACCTAACTGTCGTTTTGCCAGGACATCTTGCCTAATTTCCCTCATTTTATAAAAGGTGCCACAGAATATAAAATGCGTGTGAGTGGGTATGCGGCTATTGTCTTGGTCTTTCTTCTGGCTGTGCAGGGTTTCCAACTGTCTTTCTGAAGTGTTTGTGGAGGAGCACTGACACAAACACAAAAAAAGCAATCAGCTAGTCCTTTTGGCAGACTTGTTTTTCCCTCCCTTTTTCTCATGTTCTGTCAAATTATCGAACAAAGCATTCTGAAAGAGCACTGCTTGGAGAAACTGTTCAAAGAAAACTCTGTGACATCCGCCAAGTCAGACAATGTGCAGGGTTTGCCTCACACTGCTGTTTAGCTTGGAAAGGAAGGTGATGCTGCTCAGACACCAGCATTTGGCTTCTCGCTGTGGCTGGAGGTTGTCCACTCAGCCGGAGACTAACAAGCTTAGCATGGGAGATCTGACAGCACCACAGCAAATGCTGAACTACACCTTTATTATGATAACTCTGGATGAGTGTTAATTATTAGCTGAACACTGTATGTTCTAGAGGCTGTTTACATTACAGCATGGGAAGGGCAAACTTCATGTAAAATGTGTGCATCTCTTGGCAGAACGCAAAGAAAACCAGAAAATCACTTTGGAAGAGAATAGGGTTTTTTTGCTGTTGTTTCTTTTCAATACATATGCAGTTTTTATTAACATCATGTAGACATAATGAGGGATTTTCATGAACTTATTTAGAAGACTACATATTTAAACATGATTTTATTAAGACAGGGTGAATTAAAACAATGAGAACATGCAGCAGGTATGTAGGAAGTGCTGACTAGATCAGATACACTTCTTGTTAATAGTTGTTTGGACTTGAGGATTAGAAGTTTTCTTGTGTCTCTATTGAATCAATGGTATAGAACAGAATCATTTGCTAGACATGAAAAATATTTGTTGTGATTTTAGGAATGATGGTCTGAAGAGGTTTCCTTTTCTCAGGTTACAAAATGAAATTAAGTTATAACCTCGTAAGGTTATTTAAAAGAAAAAAAAAATTAATATTGATATCGAGCCCTGTACTGTGCTTTCAACCGCTAAGCAGCATAAAGGTCGTACCATTCTTTAGTGTCATGAAACTGTTCTCTGAGCAGTGCACATGTGTATTTCCACTCATTTTCAGTTAGTTTCTTCACAGGGATATTTATTTTTAAAGAAGCTGGCAAATCTTTCATTGTGATGGCTGTAACTGTGTACTTTATTAATTTACAATCTCACTTTTAATCAGTCCACCTGGAAATAGGATAACATAATTATTTTTCTCCCTGGTTAGATGGTGGACAATATAGGGAGGTAAAGGGATTCTGGGCTTGCTGACACTGAACAGGCATTAGCAGACTTCTGAATTTAATCTGCCTCAGGTTTTCATACCTGTGACGTGTGCATCTTTGCACAATTTAATTATTTGAAAATTCCAAGTTAAACAACCGGTTAAAAAACCCCAGACAGACAAAGTGTGGAAATGTAGTAAAATGAGAATCTGTTACTTTGTGGTGCAGTACTGTATGAGCATTCCTCACAGAAAACATGTGGTGTGTGGTGCAACATCTGATTTATATAATTTTGAGGTCACCTCCTTATTTGGCCTCAGAATTAAATGATTTGATCAAGCGGGCAGCCTCCCCTTGCACAGGAATGTAGGTTACTTTCCATAGCTGTTCCAGCTGGATACGTTTGGTATTTGTATCAGCCTTCAACAAAGATTGTCTAGTGATGTTAAGAATGGTGCAAGGAAACATTGGCACTGGAAAAATGATAGAGAAGTCAGTTGCTAGAATAGAAGTATCCAAAAATTGCTGTATTCTAGGGCTAAATCTTGCTTTTTGACCGTGCATACAGGGACTTCCTAAAAGTCATAGCCAGGAGGGAAACCGCAAGTCATTTGTGATCAGGAAACACCATCTCCTTCCCATACAGGGAGAGCTGGCTTTCAGCAAGACTTTCCCATTCTACGCTGGTGAGGCAAGAAGGTGCTTGTTGGCAGGGTGGACCAGCCTCACGTCTGTATTATGCTCATTTCTGGCTTGAATAAAGGCGTGTGTGCTCAAAACGCGAAAGTAAGCTAGTGTTAAGTACTGCTGTGGTAGTACCTACATGGTTTATTGGTGGACTTGGCAGTGTTAGATTAAGAATTGGACCCAATGATCTTAAAGATCCTTTCTAACCTAAATAATTCTAAGATTCTACATAAATAACTATCCTAGTGGATATTGGCTTCTGTTGGTATTAGATGAGCCATTATTATAAGGATCTCCACGCCAAGGGAACAAGGATATGCTGGGATTTTGGTCCCCACGTTATTTATAGGGCCTGATCCAAGTCACCAACACCAATTTACTCCAGTGGGCTGACTACAACCAGAATTCCTAGGCATCCTAGAAGGAAATGGTTTGGACTTACAAAGAAATTATTTCACTTCTCTGAAAGTGTGATTATGTGTCCCTCTACATCTGAACCTGAATCCTGATTACTCTGTCAAGTTCATGTTGAAGTATTTGCCCACTGTTTGTACACAAATGTTTGAGAATTTTGATGAAGGGCCAAAAAGATGTAGCTGTGTTGTAAAAGAATGAAAAGTAAAACCAGGATAAGCTTGTAAAAAAAGATTGAGTTTGTAAGCTTCTAATCCATTGAACTCATACAGAGCACAGTACGATGCCAACACTCTTATTCAAGGTCTGCTAGTTAAGGGTACCACAACACTGTTCATGATCCATCAAATCTGCCAGAGAGAGAAGCTATTTTAAAATGTCTCATCCAGGGCATGGGGAAGTACTGTTCTTGCAAAGAGAGAAATTTATGATGATGCTAAAAAAAAAGTGCAGATGAACTGAATAATTAATGAATTCAAGACAGGACTGAAATATCTTCCAGAAATGTTGCTATTTTTAGCAGGAGTGCTTCTGCAGTGCTTGTCATGTGATCCTGTTGCTTTCTGAGAGCAGGAGAACAATTTGAATTAGTTTCTCTTTCCCCATGGACCTATAGGCCAAGCATATAATACGCCTTAGCATCTGCTTCTGCCTTGCAGCAAACAAAGTGATTTTAAACCTCATGCAAAATAAAACAGTAATGAAAGCTGTACTTAAAGAAAGTCTTTATAGCAGCTGAATAGTTTTTATAGTGATTTGTACACTGAGGCTGTACAGGGAGGCTACTGCAATGTGTGTAACTTTCAGCTGCTGCTGAGATCCAGTAATATGCATTGCTGCTGCAGTTTCTCACTGTTGAAGGACATAGACGCAAGTATCAATAGGAGGTTACAGGATCTGGCCCATAGACAATGTTTTAATGTAAACAGATTTGTGCTTCTTTTTCCTATAACCAGTATGGAGTGCTGCTGTGTTTGAGCTGTTTTGCATGTTAAAAATGTTATAATCAGAAACACCTCTAAAAGCAATAGCTATATACAGCTGGCCTGTGCACATGCTCATGTTTCCACATGTGCTGCTCAGCTGGACCCACGGGGAGTGAAATCTCCTGGTCAAACTGCAGGAGAGGGTGCGAGGAATGGGACCGCCACTGTTGGCTCCATCACAGGCTCCTCCTGTGACTGCGCAAGCTGCAGCCCCCCGGGTCCGCACAGGGGCATGGCTGCTGCCATAGTGAATACTCAAGTGTTTAATGTCTGAAACCTGGTCCTGTTGTGGATTTCTCCTTCCTGAAGGGTTATGAGGTTCCCAAAGCCCAACAAAGGGGAAGTTAGGAGCTGTGTGCTTGCTGCCTTTCTTGCCTGCTGGAGTTGCCACAAGCTGAAGTTAGAAACTCTCCAGATCCCACACCTTGAGGCACTGAGGAGGACCTTTTGCAGCCCAGTACCCAGATCACAGGGATGCAGAGAGGTGCTGGCTTGCTCTCCCCACTCATGCAGGGGTTGCTCTCCCCAGGTTGGTTCCTGGGTGACTCCTGTATTAGAGTGGTTCAGGATGGGTGACTCCTGTACCACTCCTGAACCAGGATGGTTCCTGGGTGACTCCTGTAAGGTGCATAGGGCTCATTTGACCTGGCTGGGATGCTGGTACCCAAACCTGATGAGCTGCAGAGCTCTACACCAGGAGTGGCATGCTTGCCATGCAAAGCAGCAATGAAACATCAGGGCTGAATCATGTTGCTTCAGGAAAGGGTTTTGAGATGAGTCCCTGTTAGCAGAGGTAGCTCCAAAGGCTCCTACAGCCCCAGGGCAAGCTGCAAACTTCTTCAGTGATAGTGGGTTTTGAGAAGCTTCTGGGTTAAGCCATGGACGGTGGCTTCTTGGGCACACTGGAGCTTGAGCTGTGTCTCCCTGGTTGTGTTCAGGCACCCATTTACAACTTAGGTGCTGTAAATACTTTGCTGCATCTGAGCCTTGGTTTCCATTTTCCCTTCTTCATGTACCTATCTGAAAGGACTGTTTTAAGATTTAATGTCTGTAAAACACAGAGCTTTGTAATAATTAGAAATTGATCCTCAGCTGGAAGCTGAATTTGGTCAATGTGACTGCTATTCAAGTGAGAACTCTTGTTATGAAAAAATATAATAAATTGCCATTTTGTGCCAACTGAAAAGACTATTTCC
This sequence comes from Psittacus erithacus, assembly GCA_009867235.2. NCBI lineage: Eukaryota > Metazoa > Chordata > Aves > Psittaciformes > Psittacidae > Psittacus > Psittacus erithacus. The sequence goes on along the minus strand of WYDI02024814.1, from coordinate 38,922 downwards.
AAGCTAATTTTTCCAAGCTTTCCATCAGCTCTCTCATGCTAGAACTCGCTACCTCTTTTCCAGTCTTTTTGCTCAGTCACTTATGTGAGCCCTTCCTGAATTGAATCCAGTTATCAGGTGGCTTCTTAAGCAAACACCATCTATTTAGACCAAAGGATGTAGCAGGGTACACACAGACTGAGTAAGTGGATGAACTGAAAGCCATGGGAGTCTGTGGCAGGGGGATGTGACGAATGGTTGATGTCTTCAGGGGATCCCGTCAGTAGGACAGGGCACGAGGACAGCCCTAGTAAATCAAGCCTGGAGGAGTTTCCTTACCTAACTTCATCACAGCACATGGGATTTGTACTCTTCTTTGAGGCTGTCTTGGGTTGTGGTTCTGTGATAGAAATAATAAAGCAAATGAAGGGTAGCAAATTGTATCTTTTTAAACTAATGAAATGCATCGAGTTCTCCATGCAATGAAAGGACACAGAGATCTGAAAGCCCTAAATTGTGTTACAGTGCTGCAAACTAGTTCTAATTTTCTTTATTTGTGTCTGTTTGTTTGAATGCCTGCACTCATAACTGAAGCAATTAGTTACAGAAGTCCAGCAATATCCAGGTGCTTGGGAATGATCAGAAATTAAAATATCTAGTTTTGGTTTTGCAGTTGCTGCTTTGATTTGGGCAATGAGACTTGGAGAATCATTTTTGCTTCACATAGTTATTTACCCTTGTGACTGCTTAATGAAATACTACGCAATGCAGCTTTACTTAGCTGAAACTGAGAGTATTGAAATTGTTCATTTTGTAAATTGAGCAAGGAGGTACTGTGAAAACAGTAGTTCTTTTAAAAATAGCTTTTTTTTGTGGCTGTCTATCTCCTTACTACTTGTTCTTTTCTTTTCACAGGAAAAATTAACCCAGGAGTGTGTATTCAGAGAGCAGTTTGAAGAAAACTGGTATAACACATATTCATCAAATCTATATAAACATGTGGACACTGGAAGACGATACTATGTTGCGTTAAATAAAGATGGGACTCCAAGAGAAGGGACTAGGACTAAACGGCATCAAAAATTTACACATTTTTTACCTAGACCAGTGGACCCTGAGAAAGTACCGGAACTATATAAGGATATTTTAAGCCAAAGTTGACAAAGACAATTCCTTCACTTGAGCCCTTAAAAAGTAACCACTATAAAGGTTTCATGCGGTGGGTTCTTATTGATTAGCTGTGTCATCACATCAGCTCCACTATTGCCAAACTTTGTCGCATGCATAATGTATGATGGAGGCTTGGATGGAACATGCTGATTTTGTTCTGCACTTAAAGGTTTGTCCTCCTGGAGGAGAGCCTATGCCCACTCGCTTGATTTAGTACGAGAGGGAGCGCGAGAGAGTGAGTGAGAGAGAGAAAGGGAGAGGATGAATGGGAGTGAGAGCGCGAGAGAGAGGAGCCAAGGGGAGGAGGAGGAGGAAGGCCTGATGCATGCTGGGGAATAGACACGCTTTTAAATTTTTGATCAGTTGTACTTCGTCATATATCAGCATAGCTGCCATACTTTGATTCATCAGGATTTTTGGCTGGTGGCCTGCTCAAGTGTACGCTGCATTTACAAAGGCATGGAGGGTGCAGTCTTACTTAAACAAGAGACTTTTCAGTTAATCGCTCTCTGGGTCTCACCCCACTGAGTTTAAAGCAAAGACCTCTTAGTAAAAAGATAAAAATAAAAAGTTAAATTTATTTATAGAAATTCCAAAGGCAACATTTTATTTATTTTATATATTTATTTATTATATAGAGTTTATTTTTAATGAAATATGTACAGGCCAGATAGGCATTTTGGAAGCTTTAGGCTCTGTAAGCATTAATATGGCAAAGGCCACTATGAACCTGTGGTAAATTCATGCAAGTAAATATAAAGGTGCATGGATAAAAAAGAAAAACAACAATAAAAAGGTAATAATAATAATAAATTCTAGTGACCCTCGTGTACTAAAGGCGACAATCTCTTTTGTGCCCGTATTATTGTACAAGTATGCACACCACTCATGACACTGAATCCTTACACTTTTGACTGCTTGTTTCATAGCTTGCCCCCAGAGGATTAAAAAGAAAACTGGGTCTTCAATTTTTTTTTTATGTGTCTGTAATATTTCCTCTCTGATGAAGTGACTTCCTACATCGTTGTAAATTTCACAGCTGTGGAAAATATAGGAGTTGGAATATATTCTAGTTGTTAAAATCTATTGCAGATTATACCAAAGCTAAATAATAAATAGATAAATATGCTTTTTTTTTTTTTTCCTAAAGCAGAATGCCATAAACAACACAAGTAATATCAACAGCTGTACTAATTTTAAGATTCCACAAATAGCACATAATGGTTTCAGAGGGCAAGAACCAGGTTAACAGGATCACTCTTGTAAACATGTTTATTTGTGCACTTGGCTATCTACTATGAAATTATACAAGTTCCACAGGGGTCATTGTAATATCTTTTATGGAAAATTGCTTTCAGTGTGAACTGTCATAATACTTGATATTAGCACCCTTCCTAAAGTAAAACTTGCAAAATGAAACTAATAAATCTCTATCAATAATAACAATGAGGGGGACAGTATTAGACTTGTTATTTTTTTTTATCCTAAAGTATGTTCAAATATTCATGGACCATAAGTGAGCTGACAGTATGTAATATTTGAGGGATTGTAGCATTTTATGTTAAGCACACAAACATGTTGATTAGCAGTTACCATTTTGAAATTAACCCTTAGGAAAAGGCATTTTTTCCCCAGTACCCTGAAGAATAAAATAAAGTAGAGAAAAAATCATGCAAGGTCCATTTGAGAAATGCATTTTCTAATTCTTCTGTCCCTTAGGATTTTAATCTGCTGCCATTTAAGTCGAGGCATAACCTTTGCTGCTGGATCTGCCGGGAGCGTGGCTGGTCCCAGCACTCCTGGCTGCCTGCAGAGGCATGGAGGCTGAGTGCAAGTGTACTTTGGAGGAGCTACGCATAAGTTTGTAGGTTATTAGTAATTAAGTAATTTTTGGTCTCAGGCACTCTTGTCCATGTGATAGATATTATTTGAAACTTAATTCTGTTCTGGAATAACCTCTGGTTTGGTGTCCTGAATGAACATGAACTTTCTGTACTTGAGCAGGTAGGAGGGCCATGTATCAAACCAGTGATATCAGTAATCTTTAATATAATGTGGCATTTGAATTTTGTTAACAATTGTTTATGAATTACAAAGATACACAAATTACATTAGTTGATTTTTAGGATATAGTTAGACATACTTGTCTAGGGACTGTTATTGCCTGGGAATTTACAGCCTTCAACTGCAGCCCATGAGGTTTTTTTTAACCCTTTGGAGCTGCTAAGACCTGCAGGCAGTTTAGCTGCTGCAGGTCAACTGAGTGCTGAACCATTTGTCTGAGTGGCACAAACCCATATTGGACTGTAGGAGAAGAAAGTGAGCTTGTGTGGAGGACTAGGGCTCATTGCTCTGTTAAACAATCCTGTCATAAGGAAGGGAGGTTACAACTCTGATATTTCAGTAAATCTGACATACACCAAGAAATTAATTGCAAAGGTTAGCATTGCGATGAGTTGAGGCCACAATCCTAGGCCATGTTTTGAGTCTTACTGTTAAATTGACTTGGTTTTTTAGTCATAGGCAAATCATTACTACTAGTTAACATGTTACTTAATTTTTATTTTTTTTTTGTATTTTTCTAAAGAAAGAATTAAACCCAAGAAAAATGTTATGAGTTTATGGCAGTCCATATAAATAAACTGTAACCGATTTACTCGAATTAACCCATAATGGTGTGTAAATACTGACTTTATGTAAATATAGAAACATGTAATTTAACACAGGCATTATTGAGAGACTGGATGATCCAGGAGTTGACAGTTTGCCAGTCCCTACAGGTTCACTGGGTCAGATTCAGCCTGTTTCAGCTAGAGAACAACAGATTCTGCTCAGTCACTTATGTAAAATGAGTTATTTCTGTTTGTTTTCTGGTGGGGGATGAACAAAACCATCATCACCTGCATGCTGCTTAGCTCCTTTGCCAAAGCGTGAAGGGTTACAGACGTCCTCCCACTCCTTATGTGATTCTGTTAAAACAGGGCTGGAGAGAGCTGACATGGCAAAGTGTGGAGGCTTGCAGTGCTGCTCCTCCTGTGCTGTGGGCAAACAGAAGTCTTTATTTTCTAGTGCTGTCCATCTGGCACCTTTCTTGAGTGCAGAAATTCACTTAAAGAGAAATCTGAGGGAAAAACAAAAGAACAATCGGTGTTATTTACTTGATATTCTGTAACGGCGTGTAAATACACACAGAATTCTGTAATTTGTACAAATACATTGCTATAGAATTTTGAAAATTGGTATTATTTGATTGATGTCCCTTCAGAATATTTTCTTATAACCATGAGCATGTATAATAGGGTTGCAAAAAGATGTCTTTTCCTATTCCTAGAAAGGTTGTGAAAGAGTTCCAGGAAAAGAAAAGCAATCAATATTTTCTATGCCTTTTGCTAAACTGGAAAAAAGTAGGGGGTATTCTTTTGACAAGAACTGCATTAGCATTTCACCTGAAGCACATCTATCTGGGCAAACAGCATTGGCAAAAGGTGGTGCAGATCCAGAGCAGTGTTATTGTATGGGCTGGTTTTGAGCTGCATCTGGTAAGGTGTCAGGCAGCGCTCCCAAACTGAAGTGGGGTGGATGAAATCTACCACAGCTGATCAGTGCAGAGAGTGGAGAATGAAAAATCAGAGAAAAATGGTCTTAAATTGTTATCAATTAGTGCAGAACTTTAATTGCCTGCCAACTGGAAGCCAAAATCCTGACACCTTTCATAAAGGACTGGGTAACATCTTGCAGGCTGGAGATGGGACTCTCTGGTATAAAGGATCAAGCATTGCTATTATTCCCCTTGAAAAAATGTGTGTTTAATAAACATGCAAATAGGAGAAAGCTGAAAACACTGCTTCCAAGGCAGTGTCTAAGTTTCCTTGAAGACGCAATATGGTGGGAGGTAAGGGAAGGCGCATCTGCAGCATGGCTTTCAGAGTCACTTGCACCATCTTCTTAGCTCATGCTCTCCTCTGCATATTCTTGTGTCAAGTAAAGAAGCAGAAATAAGGTTCAGCTCTGTTACCCATGATTATAGGAGTAGAAATAGATGGGCTATGAACCATGCTGAATGCCTTTTTGTGTCAACCTCTGTCCCAGCTAGTTAATTCTCACAAGGTCCCTGTGACGTACATTAGCAAACATGGAGACAGGGATATGGCCAGGCTCCTTAAAACTGCAGTTTTCTTTAAAGAAATACACGATTTTTGGACATTTTGGTGAAATCTTGGAAACTCAGTCCCTGCTTATGTAGTTGTGTATGTCTAGGCAGCCATATTTGTAGGTAGGGAATTCAGGGGAGGAAATAACCAAAACCATCATCCTCAGTATTTTTTCCACACGGCATATTGTTTATTGATCTGAGAAACCAAAAGACTTCTGTTTTCCAGACTTTTATCTCTGTTCTTCAACTGTTTGAAGTCTTCGTGGCTTGTTCACAGGTCAGTTCTGTCCTGCCTTGGCATTACCTTTCACCTTACCATAACACTACAGGGTGGTTTTGACATTTGGCCCCTGAATATGTACCAGTAGCATAATCTCATATCTTCTTGTCAAGAAGCTGGAACAGCCTGCCCTGGAGTTTGTTGCTGAGTAGTTTGGCGTTGAGAAGTGAGCAGGGCATGGCTAATTAGCAGCTCAAACGTAGGACTCATAGAATTTATCCATCAAGTATAAGAAAGACAATTAGTGATCATAAACAAAGAAACCCCATTGTGCAAGGTGTCGTGCTGGCTTGGTTGCATGAAGTTTAAAAGCAGAAAATGTTTCTTGATGTTCAGAAAATTTAAAACAAGAATAATAATCAAGTTCCACCAGCAAGGGAGTTTATAATCCTGGTCTTGTTTCCTTTTTCCCTGGATAGTTATATACCTTTCGTAGCTTGTGTGAATTTTCTTCTACCTGATGATATTAGAAAACTCTTTCATTTTTCATTCATTATTTCTGAAGTCCAACTGTCTTTGTATAATTTTCCAGAGTTATTCTGATCTAAACCCTGAAGCAGGAAAGTCGCCATGTGAGCCTGGGTTAGGACAGATGACCACATGTGTTAGAAAGATGCTGCTGTTGTGCTCAGAGTGGCTGGTATAGTCCATAGGATGACCTTGTTTGATGGTAGCTATCACACGGAGGGTTGCAATATTTTTTGTGCCTTAATACATTTTATGTTGTTGTCACCATAGGAGACATCTTTTCAAATGAGCAAGTCATGCCAGCTTTATTGAACCTGCATCTGTCTCTTGAACACAAGTTCACAAATATCCTGTCATAGAGAGCAGTGTATAAAGTAAATTTTAGTTCCGTGTTGCTTAGTGATGCAGAGGGGCTTCACCTCATAGCAAATAAATAAATAAATAAATAAATCTTCTTCTTTAGGTTAAGGAAAGTTATTTTTATGTGCAGCACTCACAAGTAGCAACTGTGACATAGTCAAAAGAATTCTGGAGTTAGACTGAACTGTCAACATGTTTCCCACGTTTCTGCTTTCTTGAGAAATCACAGACCATCAAATTATGGTGATATGCAAAATATGCCCTGTAGATTTTTTTTCCATGTCCAGAGGGCCTGTATTTATGTATATCTTATTGTTGGAGGCAGTAAGTCTAGGTGAAAAGAGCATTGCTGTAATGTTGTAACTCATTCATTTTATTGACAACCTCCGCTCTATTACTTCTACCTTTGTTGAGGGAGTAGATGTAAACATTGAAAGCATGTCCTGAAATATTCCCTTACAGCTGTGCTCTTGAACGCATACTTCTTTCTTTTGTATTTCTTATGTGACATAATTTCTATTGCTTTTTAGAGACTTTTATGTTTGTTATGAATGTCCTACATACATTGACTTAGTTACAGCCAAATTATGTACCTCAGTCTTCTTCGGTTAAGCCAATTTTCTCTTTCTAGACCTCTTATATTCTGGCAGGCAAGGCAGTAACTTCTTAGCTAGGACACTTATTTTTTCTTCTCTTCCTGCTTCAATTAGACTTTTTTTATTCATGGGCTGTAGTTAGTTTCACAGTCCTTCACAAAGAACCTGCATGGTAAGACTGTGCATATGTGTTCTAGCTTATCTTCATTCCAGGGAAGCGAAATACTGGCTGGTAACAATCCTCTGTTCATTTTGATGTTTGAGACCTTGTTTGGTTTGACTGCAATGGGATCAGAGCTTGTATCTTCCTCTTCAGGATGGTTTGGGTCCTTATCTCCCCCGTGTTCCTAATAGGATCATTAGTAGGTTATTTCATATAATATATATGAAATGTATAATAATAGCTATATATTTATATGTTTATAAATATATTAAAGTATAATTAATACATTCTTAA
>WYDI02024814.1:0-31359 GCA_009867235.2 Psittacus erithacus | reverse complement strand
GATATATTGTTCATACTAAGATCAATGCTTCAAGGAAATATTTAGATGCTGCTAATTATAAACTACTGTGTTTAAGGATATCTCATCTTTATTCAGATGTGGCATATCCATTTCCATTTCTCCTTCCACAGAGTGTTCTGTGTAAGCCTTTGTTTAAGATCATTTAATATCTAAAGATATTTAAAGATATTTAAGATCAGTTAATATCTAAAGTCTTTTCTAGTCATCACCTTATTAACTTGAAATCTCTTCATCAGCCACTTTGTATTACTCCATATTTGCAACTCATTTAATCATAATGATTTGACATGTGTGTGAAAGGTGCAAATTTTGGTTGTCAATCACTTTTCTTGTAAGATCTGAACTGTTCTTGGAAGAATGAAAGTCATGTACATGTCCCCTGTTCCAGTAAGGATATTCTCCTCACTGGCATCAGTCCACCTTGTTATCCTTCAGAGGAATGCAGTTCTTTTGGCCTCCTCAGTGTGCATGGAAATCACTCCCAAATGGACCACTCTTCTGTGACAGCTCTTTTCTTTTTAATGAAAAAACCCCCTCTTCCAACCAATTTTTATCTGCTTCTTCCTATCACCTTAATCTTCCTAATATAATTTTGTGGTATTTGGGTGTTGAGGCAGACGATGTCAGTGAAACCTGTTTTTTGTAATTACTGTGATTTGGTCCAATGTACTCTCATTTCTAAAACAGCCCGTCTTTATCCAGCAAGAGAACAAACAAAAGATAATGGAAGAAAGAGTGAAGGAAAAGAAATCTAACTGTTGTTACCCCTTATCTCAAATAGGTTTGAAGGAGAGCTAATGCGAACTTGCTCATGCTAAGATTCCTCTGAAGAGATTTCTATACTCCTGGCTGTCTTTCTGGGGTTCCATAATGTCCCATTATTTTCCAAGTGATACTATCTGCCATCCTAGCAAAAGCCTTTTATCAATGCCTTCGAAGTCATGTACAATGAACTCCTTGAATGCTCTGCTGAGAGGATGTTCTTACACACTGCCATGGTTACTGACAAATTCTGTTTCTTGAGATCAGCCTGCTCTTTTCAAAGCCAAGCATCTCTTTGTGTTTCAGCCTTTGTAACAGTGTGCCTGCCAGGCTGCTGCTTGGTCTAGAAAGGAAGATGTTGTCTCTTGGTTTATTGTACTGCACAAGAAGTTTCCTCAGGAAAAGAAACCACGTTCCTCGTTCCAGGACCACATGAAGGAATTCGTACTTGGCTTCAGTAGAATTTGAACCTCTTATCTTTCCCATGTCCGCCCATAGTCCATGCACTTAATTAATATTTCAGTTTTTATGGTCTTCTTATCTATCTGTAAACTGCATTACTGGTGTATGCCAGCAGGCTGTTCTTAGCAGACACCATGGTGTTTTCCTCCTGCACTGTATTGTACGTACACACGCAGGTACACTGCATCTTCTCTCAAGGATAGCCAGAAACATCACATAGCCTTCCTTCTGTTTAGGACAGACAGACCTGCTTTGTTTGATTAAGGCAGGGTACTCCATCCTAGGAGTATCCCCACTCTCCTGCAGCAGTGTTATGGAAAACAGGCGAAGTTTTTGTCTCAGTTGTCAGTAACTCTCTTCATTATATGTACTTGGTGGCTGTGACATACTTGAAAAAAATCTAGATGAACAACAGGCCTGAGGTGCATGCCAAGTAGTTTATTTGCAGTTTTTCTCTTTCATTACTTAAATAACCAGTTAAAAATCAGCTGAGATACTCTAAAGCTGAAATTTTGAATTCAAAGCTGTGTTACTTGTAGTCATAGTTTCAGTTTTGACAATAGCCAGGTAACTGCTCCACAGATTATAAGGCAATGTGCACCTGAACGCCCATTCCTTTCTTGATGGAAAATGTGATTTGTTCACAGAGGTGTAGTCTTGGAGACCATATTCAGCTGTTATATGGGTATGCAGAGCCTCTAATGCACAGTAAAAGTGCTTACTACCCACCTGCTGCAGATGCCCATTAAACCTTCCCCTCAGCTGCCTGTCTCCCAGCTGCAGGGTTGAACTTCTACCGGGGCAAAGTGCTTGCTCAGACAGGCTCAGGCACTTGTCTGTGCTGCAGAGAAGGTCCCTCTGAAGCCATGTCCCTGCGGAAACAGAGGCAGCAGAGAGAAGTAAAGAAAACGGGGTTTAACTAAGAAGGGGTACAAGCAGGGGCTTGGGTTTTCAAGGGGAAAATTCACGCAGTCTGGAAGCAGGTACAGAGACATACATGTCACAGAAATAGAAATGTTTCTATTTCTTCTCCTTGCTTTGCCTGTGTGCTACCCCTTTTCCCTCAAAGCACACCCACTCTTCTTCACTTTCCAGCTATCATGAATTGCAGTTAAAGTATGTGGTGCTTCTCAGCAACTTTAGAAGACCATGCATTGCACACCTTTAATGAGTGATCCATCTCCAGGGTTACTTCCATAATTCAAGTGGCACTAGAAAGATTTATACCTCAGAAGAGGGTCACGTTTGCAAGCAGCCCTGCCTTGCTGGGCTTAGGGGCCTTCCTTTGAGGTCTGTAACAGCCTCGCAGCTGACATGAGTGGGTGCTACAGAGCCTGGTCTGCCAAGGTGTGTGCTGGGCTGTGGTGGTGACAACAAAGGTGTCTGCTGAACCAGGGCCATGCTTGGCATAAGGAGGTGTCTGTGCTCCTTCTTTTTGAAACCCCCAGATGGCCACAGGCAGCTACAGAAAGTGCTGACAATTTGTTCTGAGGAAAAAAGCTGTCACTCTGACTTTCTTCTGCCTCCCAAAAGTCCCTTTATAATATCCAAACACTGATCATGATATATACCAGTGTCTTATCATTTGAGGTGTTAACCTACTATTGAGCTGGAAGCAAAATGCTTCTGCTTTCACCTCTTCTTTCTCACAGGTATTTATTATGATGCTGGGAAATATCAGAAGTACAGAGCTTGTCACCCCTTATGTTTTTTTATAGAAGATCCAGACAATGAATTCACCTTTCTTAAATCAGTCCTCCTGCCCAAAGCAAACAAAGAAACTACTGCTAGACCTTAGCTGAAAGCTTGCATTTTCTGGTATTGTTGCCTCATCAGGTGCTACAGCTTAAACTGATCTTGTGGTACTTGTCACCAATTTGTTCACCTCCCATAAGAGTTAGCAATTCTTCATCTATTGAACCTTATGTCACTGCTCATGCTCTGACCATGAAACTTCAAGCTGATGTTCCTATCCTAGCTAAAAGGTGTGTGTGATGCAGGCAGAGGTGCTGCTAATCCTAACAGAGCAGCTCCTGTAGAGATCCACATGAACTTTGTAACTTTCTTCTTCCCTTTCCCCAACAGCCAAAGAAAGCCAAGCCAAGAGTCTGATGTTTAAACTGGTGGAAATACAAACTCTGCTGAGGTAACAGCAGGATTAAATCAAACTCCAAGACTGAGATTGTCTCAGTGTCTTCTACAGAGCTCAGCTGAATAGGCAGTATTTTAGCAGCCCACCTGCAACTGTTCTTGGTACGGGAAGGCAAAGTGCAGCCACCAAACAGCCCCACACAAGTACACTTGAAAATAGTGGGTTGTCACCCTGCCTACATAGGCTGTGGCTCTTTGTGTAGCAACAGAGCTGAAGGCCCCTGATCTCTAATAGGAAACTTTTGATTCGATAGAAATCTTAAATATATTGGACTATGAGATTTTGAGCAGAACTTGGTCCTGAATTGCTTTGAAAATCGCAGGGAAACACATGCAATTGCCTACTCCATTTTACTTTGAGGAGAAAGGGTGGCACTAGCCTCGTTCTAGAAAGAAGCGGATGGGTGCGTCTCCAAAAATGAAAGTAAAGGGGTGGTTTGCATTTTGTCACTATTGAGTTATACAGGACTTTTGTAAATAACCTGCATAAACTAAATCATTGCAAGGGGACTGAAATGGTAGTTGATGAGCCAATACTTGAATGCATATTCTAATTTTATTAGGCAGCTGTTTAAATTTGTAACCACACAGCCCATATTTGACTGTATGCTTAATGAATACATAAAAAAAAATTATATGCTTAGTGAAAACAGCAGAATATTTGATTTCTGAAACTGAACAAAATTAATCTAAAACAATAACCCCAAACTGAGATATTAATATAAAGAAAAACAGGAAAGAGTTATTGCCCTTTCAAAGTTTCGGCTTTAAAGTTTTTCCTAATACGTGGGGCTCAGCATTCAGTGCTGAAACTTTTGTAAGATCTGTAAAAAGCAGTTCACTTCCTCCTGAAGTCTCTAAGTCATTGGAAAACTGACTTAAACAGCAACCACTAAAATGAATGGCTAGTTGGTGAGCTGAAGCAGCGGGGTCCAAATGGCAGCAGCTCTGCTCTTTGCATGTTTCTGCTTCAGCTCATAGAGTCTTGGAAGCCCCTTGACTTCTCCTTGATTTATTTTCTGCTCCCATCTTGGCTCAGGTCTCATCACTCCTGTCCTTCAGGTAGTTCTAGGATGCTCATCTGCCCTTGCAAGTCATTTGTTGTTACTATCTTGGTACGTCTCCAGTTTAGACCTTCTCTGGTTTCTTGCCCTCTCTCTTGAACTTTATGTGTGTGGTGAAAAGCTGGGCACAGCATTTCACATTTTTTATGCACTGCAGACATGCCCCTTCTCCTTTACTAAAAATAAAGGGGCTCCAATAAGCCAAGTCCTTTTCATACCATGAGATGCAGTTATTGAACTGTCATACTTTTTCTTGTCCCTGCTTGAAAGTATTAGATTAGAGCATTATGTCCAGTTATTTAAGAATATAAAAAGCTGGGGATCTGCTAGAAGTGCTTGGCTGACAGGACTAAATCTCTGCACTTGCTGCAGAGCCTGGTGCAGCAGAGTGCGTTCTTCCCAGCTCCTTCAGAGCAAAGTGACCTTCAGTAGCAAAATCCTTTCTTTGAAAACAGTAAAAACCACATTCATTTGGAATGTTAATTAATCTGCAGCTAGCCTGGTTGGTTTTAATTTATGTGCATGACCACACATATTTGAGGAGAAGCAGTTGAAAAGGGTCCATACTTACCGTGGAAGCTGGACCAGGGGAATTTTAGGGGATTTTTCTCATTTTGTTTCACATGCCTTGGTTTTAGTGGAGATTTTGAGCTGCCAGTTTTCGAAATGACCTGTCTGAATTACATGAAAAGGTAGCTGAAAAGCAAAGTACGGAGAAGTAGATCAAAAATATCATTTCCATTCATGTGACATTTCTTGCTTTAGTGCTACAGAAACTTGCTCACTCCACACTGCAGCTAGTGGGGAGGTGGTAGCTGTGAGCCTGGGCACGTGGCACTGGGGGGCAATGCTGCAGCTCACTGGGGTGGGCAACGCTCAGAGCCTGCCTGATGGGCTCATCAGTATGCAGGAAAGCCTGAAGCTCGAGGTAAGCGCACAACGTGGTCCTCAACACCCATCCCCCTTGGACCAGCAGCGCCGGTGCAGCTAGAGGGCACAGAATCAGAGCCGGCAGCCTCTGTGGTGGGGATGCATCTGCGGCATCTCGGAGGCACTGGGAAGACTCCTTCAGGCTTGGAGATAGGCTTCAACTCAGCTCCTCCTTAGGGCACCCCTTGATTGCCTTTCTTTTGCAGCCAAAAAATACCTACCGAGGCAGATGTTTTGGCCCTGGAAGTCAAACATTCTGATGGCTGCCAGACGTATCACTGGGTCTTGTCTAATGTGCCAGGTTTGATTTTCTTTGACTGCTGCTGGGTAAGCAAAAGTGGAGCTCCTGACCCCAAGAAAGACCAGCAGCATGAGTCAGGATTTGGCTATGCAAGTTCCCTGCTGTTAGGTAGTTGCCGTTCTGTACACGCAGCTTCCTCTCCTGCCGGAACACAAAGAGGTAAACTAAGCAAACTGTACAGTTCTGCTGCTGTAGATACTGTGCATTTTCATCATTTCTCATCCTTTCCAAAGAGATTTTTCTCCTCTCTAGTTCCTGGTGTCCTAATTAAGACAGAGAAAGATACTCAGCTGGCAGGACTGCTCACAACCGGGTATGGCTTACCTAGAAACCTGAGAGAGCTCAGCCACTGTTTGGTTTTGCCACGGATTGTCATATTTTTCAGTCTCAGACAGCAGCGACCACCCGACCAGGCTTCAGCAAATAAAATACCACAAATACATTCTGAAAAATGTGAACGTAACACTCATGAAGGACTATTAATGTGTGCAGAAAGTATGCAGGCGGAAAATACACCTTCATCCTGACCTATAACATTCCTCTTACTTTAGTCCTAATGAAGGTGGTCAATTATGGTTTTCTGATACAGATTACAGGTAAATGCCTGTTGCTATTTGTGCCAATCAGGGTTTTGCTGTTGGCTGCAGCAGGGTCTGATTGTCTCTTTTTTGAATCTAAAAAGAGGGAAGCTGTGCACATTAGTCTACCAAATAATTTCATTTTAAATATACACAAAAGTCACTGTCATTTCAAACTGATACTTTTTATTTTTAACTTGACACACGTCATAAGAGTCCCACTAACTAGAAGTGGAACAACAATAGTAGAAAAGTCTTCAGTGAGAAAATTTCAGCTTAGCTAGACAGCTCCAGAGGAGAGTCCTGTGTGGAAAATATATTTTGGATATGTGACATTTGAACAATATTTAAGTTAGACATTTTCAGTAAAACTGGAATGCTGAGCTCAGGGAAGGCTGTGCATGCTACTCTCATTTTACACACCATTTTCTTCCACTGGGGACAAAACAAGGCGGAGAAATTCAAAAGGGAGTTTGGGAGTTCCTGCAATCCACAAAGAGATCTGAAGGACTGGGTTGCAAGATGCTGAATTGTTTTGTCATTCTTATTATGGCAAAGCAGAAACAGCAAATCTGTGAGTTACTGTCTGATGCAACATTATTTAAAACCTAGGGACACAGGAAATGGCATTTTCCCCTCATAGGCCAAACAGTTGTGTTACAGTGGGATCATCTGAATGTAGCAGTGGTGTATCTGATGTGTCTCACTTTTATGCTATTTCAGTTGCAAAAAAGGAAATGCAGGGAGCTGATACCTGCATGTCTGGAGTCTGAGTTACATGAAAATCTCAGTGCTTCAAACAGTTAATTCCTTCCAGCTCCACACTGAGTGTGATTTCTCTTATATTTTACAATAGGCAGTATCTTTCTACTTATTGTTAGCTTAAGTATGGTATTTCCTGTAGGGGATCATCAATTTTTACCCCTCTTCACCAACAGCCTCCAGCTAGACAGACAGAAAGATGAACATCTGGGGTGAGAATTCACCTTGCCTCATCCCAATATGCATCATCCTGCATCCAGTGTTAGCAGCATTGTGAGATATCCCCCAGGGAAAATGTAGCACTATGACTTTGTGAAGCTTTTCACCCCTTACTTGTTTGACCTTTGCAATGCAAATATTCCTCCTAGAATGTCTGTCCCCAAGCCACCAGGAACACTTATGATTTCAGAAGTGGCTGTATGTTGCTGTTTCTAAGAACACCACACTTGCAAATTCCTAGAACACTTTTGCTCTGTGTAAGTAAGCTGGGAATGGTTGTTTTGCTAGACAGAGTATGTGAATGACAACCTGGTGCCCATCTACTCAAGTCCTCTGGAATGTGAATAGATTTCCAGCATGCGGCTGAATACTCCTGTTTGTTAACTTAGTGGAAACCACTTGGCATAGAAACATGTTCAAATCATAATGCAGCCATTTGAAATTGATAAAAACCATTCCCACTGGCTGGGGATCCAGCTGCTAAAAGGACCCATGAAACCAAACTCATTTTTTTCATGTTTGTTCACTAGAAAAAAATTTTAGAAAGTCAGTGCTGCAGATTTTTCATTTCTGCTCTGTCAAACCTGATCCTGAAAGTTGTCTGTCCCAATGCACCAAAATACTCTAGCCCAGACAGGTTATGTAATGCTGAGCTTCAAAATGCAGGAGATAGATATCTAATTGATCAACATAATTTCTCAACATTTTTTCCGTGTTAAATTGTGACAAGTATAAAACATTTCTGGGAATTTAGAGAGATGAATATTCAGAAAGCTGCTATGTTTCCCCTCTCTCCAAACCTAAGCGGTTTCACTGAGACCCTGTTGCAGGCAGAACTTGTCTGTTCAAATGGTCACTAAAGTGCAGGCATGGCAAGAGCTTTCATGCGCAGCTTCCTTCAGGTTCCTAATAATCTGTGTTGCTGTGCTTGACTGGCACAGGGACAAAAAACCAGGAGAAATAGGAACCTTCCTAATTTAGGTTTTGTGAAACTATTAAGTTTTATAACACCAAATTCAACACCATGTAAAATCTATTTAAATGTATTACCTTTGCTGGTTAAGAGCGTGTGCTTCAAAGTAGAACTACTCCTAGATCCCTTAAAGCTCCCAGCTCCTGTTTTCAGTTTAACCCAACTTCACATGCTACAGCAGCTACTGGAGCTGATGTCTGACCTTGATGCTTCTAGTTCTCAGAGGGCAGCCTTGAAAATGTATTGAGAGCTAAAGCTTGGAGCAGAAAGTGTGATGATGCTGGTGCAGCATGAGGAAAATCTAGTAGTTATTGAACTGCTGGCCAAAGTGAATCCATTTTCTCCTGTAAAGGAAAAGGACTTAATTTTGCATCAACACACTTACAGCTGATCAGAGATTTTCAGGATTTCCAAAGATCTGTATTCTTGCTTTAAGTTTCAAGCAAAATGCATGTAGTTCCATAAATTTTTAGATAAACAATAGGATTTTATATGTAGCTTCTGTATTATGAATCACGGTCTCTCAGAAAGCTGTTTTTTAATAAAATTCAGTACAAAGAAGTGTTACAGATGTATTTTATTTTTTTTTTTAACTAGATCTAAAAATAACTCCACACACAAATGAAATGATTTTATTGTAATTTAAAAAGGAGAGAGAAGCCTAGTGTAGGAATGGCATTCTGGTGGGGCTGGTCAAATGAGGAAATAAGGCTACAGAACCAAGAGTAAGAAAATAATCTGCTCCTTTCTTCTCACTGCCTTACTTTCTGGCTGCATGAGACTAGGGGATTGCAATAAAATGAGAAACCTGTCAACTGCGGGTTGTCCTATAGATGACATTGGTTAAACCTGAAGAAGGTTATCTGCAGTGCTAAGCAAGCCAAGTGGGATAATGAAAGGTAAGAACATCTGAGCACTTTATATCCTGCTTTTCTCCGCAAATGGGTTTCAGGGTAACTTTGGGAAGAGCCCAGGTTTGTCCTTATGGCCAAGCATGTCAGCTATGGCAGTGGCTTACGGGCATTTTTTTGCAAAGTATTTCTAAGCAGCTACATAAACAAACAATGCAAGAAATTGTCTTGAGGGGCAAATGAGGTAGAAGTCCCTCTGCCACCAGTGTCAGCTGCGGGTTTGGACAACTCTCGTGACTAAAAAGGGCTCAGCTGAGCAACCTCTGTGGTGCTGCCCTTCTTCTTTGGACGTGTTTGCCCCTATCTTTCCAGCAGTCATTCATATGTAATTACTGAAAGGAAAATAAGATAGAGTATGTGCTTCTGCAGCCTCAGATCAGTATGGTGTTATACGTAATTTCCTTCTTGCTTATGTGCTGAACTGTCAGTGTAAGCAGTGGGTTGTTTTTATATTAAGAAAGCAATGTATTAGCTGAGTAACAGTTTGGCACGTGGTTTGCTATCTTTCTTTGTCCAGCATCGTATAATTTAATTTTAGGAAGCAGCAATCTCCACCTTCACAAAAGAATATTCAGCAACATTTTCTCCAATTGCCACTTGTTAGAGGTTTTTATTGAAGAAAAGATTCCTGCTTGTTGTGCATATCTTGCCCAGTACAAGCTTCATTTATTGCCTCTAAAAACGACAGATTGACTCCGGTGGAGCTGACACAGCGTCCAGTGTGTTGGGCTGTACCCAGCCATGGTAACATTGTCCCCTTTGCCATAAATAATGAAGCGTTGAGAACTTCATTACAGCTCCAGTAAAGGCAGCTGAGAGCCTTCAGGAAAACAGAGACAAACAATACCAGAAAGATGGTATTTTTTTAATTGATAACCTGGGAGAAGCCTTACTGATCCTGGTGGGTGTAATAAGGTACAATTCAATCTTAATGCTAGAATGAAGTGCTTTTGCTTTACACATTGCCCAAGCACTGGGAGCTGCCAAGGAGGGTTAACATCCCTGTTAGGCTGGTGGGAAGGAAGCTGATGATGGGCAAACCTGCATGGTGGCAGCTGCCTGCATGGAACAAGGAATAGAAACCACAGTGAGGAATCCTCTGAGGGACTGGGGCTTTGGGGTGCCTTATGGGATGGGATAAGCACTGGGGCAGTGAGCAAAGAAACCATCTCCTGAGGTTAAAGTCCTGCTGGGTTCAGGGCAGCAGGGCTTTATATACAGTCTTTGAATAAACAGGATTACAGCAGAAAATAAAAGAAATCCTTGTTTGCGTCACGCTCTTCCTGATGGAAACAACATGTAGGACACTGAAGTTTGCTGCTCAAGTTGCAAAATGTCTGGGTGATAAAGAGCAGCGCTGGGAAAGAGGATATTCATACATGGCAAATTCTTTAGAAATGGGGTGTGAAGCAGAAATAATTGGTGAAGCTACAGAAGAGGAAGGGGGATTATTTCCAGTAACTGTTGATCATAAAGTGAAATTCAAAATTTTCCCTGTATCTTTCGTACACAGAGGAGGGCTGGGACCAAGCTACTGGCAGAGGATATTCCAGTTAGGCAATTTTCAAACCAGAGATACAATTATTGTGAAGACATTTGCAAGTCTGTAACCAGGAATGGTGTTCAGCCTTCAATCAGAGCAAATCCATTTCCAAAATTAAATATGTGGCCCGCTGCAGTGAGAGTTGAACTGACACCATCATCACAGAGAAAGATAGGGCTTTGGGAAACAACTTTCTCACATGCATGTGGGTATAAGTCTGAGGATGCATGCCTTGAAAAGAGCTCTATCCACTGTGCTGGGTGTTGTGGGGAAGGCAGCAAACTGGTCTGTGCTCTGACAGACCTGGATGGGTTTCCCCATGCAGCAGCGATGAACAGCAGAGCTGCAGTGCAGCACAGAAAAAGCTGCATTACCCAGGGAGAGAGCAAGCACAGGAAATAACCAGGAGTAACCTGGCTGACTTAACATTCAGCATGCCTGGCACCCATCCCCTTTTTGCCCTCTGTCGGGCATTTTTGTGGTGAGTTAAAATACTGCCATCCTGATGTGCTGAATGTGCTCAGTCTGCCATGGGGGGTGAGATGCTGCAAGCTGGGCTGGACCGCTAGCACTTTCCAGAAAGGTGGTAGCTGTCAGCTTGCAGCAGTGCCAAGTGTCTTTCCTCAGCCTTTAATAAAACTGTGAGATTCCTTTTACAGCTGTGCAGTCCTGGAGAAGCTGGTGGCTTGCATGGATTTACATGATGGCAGAGTTTGTCCCTGGGCGTATAGGAGGGGGAAATGTTAGCATTCTTGTACAAAGAATATGACCAGAGACAGCTGGCAACCTATTTCTGGTACGCACCACTTCAGTTTCTCAGATGACATCTGAGAGCACCTACCAGCATTTAATTCTCATAAGTACATTCTCAAAGATTTTTTAGCTTGCATAATGTGTGAATTCTGCACCTCTTTCCTTCACTACGCATTAGGAAAAAAGTTGTCATAGAAGACACCCATCCAGCTATTTTCTCCAGCCATGCAATTCCCATTGCTGTGTGCTTTGGTTTGCACACAGCTATCACTGCCTTTAAATAGACAGTGTAAAGATTACTCCACCCTCCCTTTCCTTTGTTTCTCTGCTCTAAACATAAAGTGATGAATGAGTTCAAAACTGCCCCTTATGCCACAGTATATAAAGGATTTGTGGCAGCAGTCAATAAACTAAAAAGTCTTGAATGCTATGATTTAAAGTAGTATAATAAGGGATGTCTGGAGTTTACCAATATATGATCTAGCAGAAAAAATAGGAGGGAGGTGGCTCATTCTGTCTGCTTTAGGCTATGTCAGGCTTCTAACTGAGGTGCAATTCAGTCTGCTTCAAGCAGGTACCTCCAGGGCATGCCTAAAGTGAGACAGAGACCTTTTCTGGAGAACAGCCCTAATTTGGAGAAAAGGATGGAGGCAGTAGTCTCTGCCAGCTTTCTGAGGAGAAGGAGGGGAGGAAAGACTGGGCTAATGGATGGTGTCCCCAGTGGTTTCTATCTGCAGTGAGATGGAGGAAGGCGGCTCATCCTGGGGATGAAAGGTCACGTAACTGTGCTGGGGAGGAAGAAAAGGAAAGTCCCCCAGATCAAGAGGGAGGACAATCAGGTCAGCTGTGAACAACTGTGAGCAGGATGAAGGCAGCTATCTAAAAAGAGACTGAATGTATAACCAGTGTGTGAAGGCTATCTGGCTTTCAGAAATTATCAGTTTTTCTCTCTGGCTTTCACTGTTCTTTGTAAGGACTGTGCTTTCTCTGATTCTTCTTACATTTTACACTTTTGCTTTAGGCTTTCCATAAATTCAACTTCAGTCTTGGAAAAGAGAGAGGAACAATTCATTTCAATTCAAATGTGAGCTGGAGAGTGAAAGAGGTCTTGTGCAAATCTGTTAAATCTCCAGATCCGGGTAGAGTTTTCCATTTTCCAGCCATTTCTTATACTGAGCCTGCCTTGAGGCTGAAGTCCTCTCATCTTGGGAACAAAGATGGGAACAAACAGGACAGTATCGTACATTGATCTTACCTTGAACATGGACCCCTGCTAGCAGGACTGCTCGTATGGTAAAGGTATACATTTCTATCAAACAATAGAACTAGTTTCTTCTTAGATTTTGGTGAATATTTTTGTGTTCTGACTAAAAAGAAGAAAGGAGTTTTTCTTACAGCAGAGAAGCAGTAGGGAAATCATCTCCATTCTGCTTGGTATAAAAAAGGATTTAACCCCCCTAAACATCACCCTGGTTCATGGCAAGCAGAAAAGCGTGACAACTTCACATTCTTCTCCTATTTCTGCCCTCCAAGGAGAGAAATGCCCTCCAAGGAGGGCAGAAATCACTGCATGACTGTCACTGCAAAGGAGACTCTTCCTACACTGTACGAGTGGAAGATGCTTTTAGACCTTTCCTGGCATGTACCTGCCCTTTGCAGCAGCTTTGGGTATCCCAGAGCCACCCAGCTCTGCTGCAGCACCAAAGACGGCTGACAGCTGAGGACCTCAGAGCAGTGCGCAAGGACCACTTGTCCTCCCTGCTGGATATGTGGTGTGTGGGGTGGGTTCTTGTGTCTCCTCTGGCATCCACAATGTGATCTTGGGCTGCTATGCCAGGTGTCTCAGTCTCCTCTCTCACAGGCACACTTTCCCAACACACTCCTGGACTCCTCTGCATGGGAGTATTGTTTGGGGGAAATTCCCAGGCTCTGAAACAACATTGCAAAACCATTCACACTGCAGCTAAAGTGGTGCTAGTTTCCTCTTTCTTCATTTTTCAGCAAATAAAGAGAGAAATAGTGAAACATACCTAACAAGCAGCAGGAGCAGCGCCTGTCTAGGTGTTGATGCTTATGGTGTGCAGTGCCCAGCTTTGCTGGGGAAAACTGTGTAGGCTCCAAGTCTCAGGTGTCGTGTGTGCTGAGTTCACCATGTTGGAGGAGGCAAGATGCAAGACCATACCCAGATGTCACTGTCATTTACATGAAAAGGCTCTGTAGTGCATTTCTGCATTGTTTACACCCAGCCTTTGTTTAACCCCTAGACTGCATACATACTATGTATGATGTGTATCTTAGTCTGGTTTGGGGTCTAACCACATACAGTTATTTTTGCACAACCTCCATCAGGATGCAAAACAAGCTGCCATTCTTGAACTGAGAGCAGAGGATGGGCAATCTCAGCTTCTGCATGGGGAAAGAAGGGCAGCACTCTCTCCCAGATCCTAGCACCAGGTTTGAGGAGGAGGGGGCAGGAGCTTTGTTATTTAGTTTTTGGACTTATTCTGGGGGAAAAAAAGCCAGAAAGCATACAGTAGGAGTAATCCCCAACCAGGAGGGAGGAACCACATAACCCCAGCAGGTGTCTTCTGTCCAGCCTTGTGGAAGGAGAGTGGTGGTGTGCTTAGAACAACAGTAATTAAGACTCTGAGGACAAGTTATGAAAACAACTGCTGGGTTTAACAAGGTAGGATTGCTCAGCTGCCCACAGGGTAGTGTCACCTCCTGAACTCCTCACAGGGCTGTGGCGAGGATGCTGGTCCTCAAGAGGTAGGTGCTTCAATGGCAGGGGCAGATGTGCTGCAGTGATGCCTCAGACCTCCTCTATGCTCTCAGAGCAGCCTGGAGTTTTTAAACCTGTCCCCTCAGGTGTGCTCCTGAACTGGAACAACACCTCCCCTTGCCCTCCCAGCTCAGCAGGGTTATTGTCCTGTGAACCAATTTTCCATCTTTCTCATGGCAAGTGTAAATCCTGGGTTCAAACAACTCCCAGGCTTGAGTAAAGTTCAAATATAAAAGGAAAAAGCAGAAAATTAGCCTACAATTTTGTAATTATATGAAACAGTATTACAGAACCAAACCCGTCCTACCCCTGTTTGAACTCTGTAAACCACCCCCTACCCTTCTCCATCCTAGCCTGTGTCCTGCAACCTGCTCCATATCTAATCTCACTATATTGCACAAGGTGTTTGCTAACATCCAAAGTACCTTTTGCTGTTCTGAATTATTGAATCTTAGAATGATACTCTTATCAAAATCTTGGGGGCAGCCTGGTGTAAGCAGTGAGTCTTGTTAGGTGAACACTTTTTCACATTAAGTTGTACATAATATTTTACCAAAAATTCACCATCTCCTATTAATAAAATGCTGAGCTGGAACTGTCTCAGGCTTTTTGGGCACACCTTCTGAATATTTACATCTGGAGAGTACACAGTGTTTACAAGAACTCATGTTTATTTATCCAAGAACACTTTCACAGAAAAGCTTCTTTATGACATAGCAGTACATTTTCCTTTGCCAGTTTGTTGACCTTTAGCAATGCATGGCTATTTGTTTGGTAAAACCCGATAGCGTTAATCTTAACCTGCCATGTGCAATACATCTTACAAATACTTTCTTTTTTCAAAAAAAGACTCTGGGTGGCAGGAAGACCCCCTGGGTACTGGGAGGAGGGTTTGAATCCAGCACAGCTCATCAGTAAGCAAGTATAGCTATCTGATGACACTTGCCAAGTGGCTGGAGGAAAACGAGTCCATGCTGGGAGCTTACTTGTTAGCACATCCTTGATGATCCTGCTGGTGCTTTCAAGCCCTCTTAGTAGTTTTTAGCCTTGGGTGATGAGGCCGTTCAGCTGGGTGCCCCTCTGCTGTGGTGGCCCTGCCAGGTGCTGCTGGTGCAGTCCAGGCTTGTAGGCAGGCATGAGTCTGCTGCCTCTTCCCTGGTTAACGGAATGATGTCCAATCCCCTCACTGCCTACTCTGGCATTTCCTCAGAACGGGGTATATTTATCCAAGAGCACTTCCCCAGAAAAGTCTCTTTATGCCTTGCACTGTGTTCTCCCTGCCAGCATCCTGACCTTTATCACTCACCCGCAGGTTCACCTCAAAAAAGTTCATTTCAGCAGTGTCCCTCCTGAGTTGCGCAGAGGCCAGCAGGCACTGGCCCAGAGATGGTGCCAGATACTGAGGACCACCATGTGCAGAGCCTGGCTTCTACAAAGCATCTCTGGCTGTGCCAGGCACTGCCAGTCTTCCAGGTATGTGAGTACCTGCTGAAACAAAACTGAAATGCTCAGGAGTGAGGGAAGTCAGGAAGGAGGGAGGAAGGCACACTGGCAGATTGTGCTGATGCTGATCAGCCCTCTTTCCTCACATTGCAAGGGCTTTAATTCAGTCCGTGGTATGAACTGATATTACCTCTGAGTCTGTGTTAATTAAAGAAGATTTCATGCAGCTAATAAAATAATACTTTTATTTTCAAAAGCTCTGAGGTCTGAGTTTAGTATCTGCAGTTCTTCCTTTAGGAGCCTTGGAGCAAAGCCAGTGAGCCATCAGGTAAGTGTGGCTAACACTTGTGTACTCTACGCCTGCCCCTAACTACTCAAGATTTAATTTTGGTGAGGTAACAGCCCTGGACTTGAGGCCTCTGGGGGTATGCAGGGCTGGGGATAGGTGTTCATCCAGCTGGGACAAATGACAACAGTCCAGCCTGACTTTTAACCCCTGGAAAACGTCCAAAGTGCAAAGCAACCTAGAAAGTTCACTGGGAGTTGATGGTATTCAGAGCCTCCCAAGTTTGTGCTGTCAAAGAGTGATTTTAATAACACATTAAGTATGAGATACTGGAATGTGATCAAGACCTAACACAAGGAAGTAGCTTTTAATTAACAAGTTCCACATGCTATGTATGAGAAGCCATTAAAATTTATTAGAATGAAATTACGTATCAAAAAACCTCCAGTGCTGACTTTAGCTGCTTTAATTCAAAATAAATATTTCTACACTGAGGTGGCACAAAAGAAAATCTGCCTAAGTTTGATTTTTGTGCCACTAAAAAGGATTTAACAGCTTAGAATACATGGTTTACTTCACACCATACAGCTGCTGAAAATTGGATTAATTGTACTGCTCTTAGCAATAGTACTGGTATAAACCATTAATAATTTAGACTCACGGGGTTTCTTTTGTTTTATTTCCTAAAAAATATTTTAACTGCAAAATTCTAAAATAACATGTAATCAAACATTAACATTTATATGTTGAGTTTTGGGTAGTAAAAGCCTTAGTTAGAATGGAATTGTCTGCGTTTGGACCTTGAAATTCTAGAGACTTTTATCAAAAGCATTCATACAAAACCAGAAGCCCAAAGAGGTGGTTTGGTTTTGTTTTGCTGAAGTTTTTGAGTTAAAATGCCTTGTAGAGTTGCTGCGATAAGTGATAGAGAGGTGAAGTCATGATGCATCCTCAAGGTACTTTAGTCTCCCAATTCTCTCTAGCTTTGGCACATCATTTTATTAGGCAAGAAGATTCCTTTTCATACTTTTACAGTGTCACAGTGGTCTGCTGCTACTGCTGAGGGACTGGCTGAATTGGTTTAGCGGATTAGATGATGGGTTGTGTTTATTTTGAAGTCCACTTCATAAACTAGATCACAATCTATGGTTTCATGGGTTTTTCAGAAGCTTTTAAATGTTGCATAAAAACTTCTTAAGAACTTGTATTTGAAAACAAAATACCCCCGAATGAAGTTGTATGGAGTGAGGAAGGAATAGATAGAGCCAGAGGGGACTTCTAAGGTCACTGAATCCAGTAATCTCTATCATGGGCAACCACATCACAGGGTCCCCTTCAAAAGGGATTTATAAGTCTTCAGAAAGCATTCTTCACTCTGGAGGGCCTTTGATATCAAATACAGCCTAATTGTGTAGCACAATTAGGCTCTTGATTAAAAAGAGAGGTATTAAAAAAAACCAAAGAAATACAAGTGAGGTCCATGCTGTCCGAAGTTAATATTTACCAAATATAGGAAACCATCATTACACCGACTAAAATGTGATTAATCAGGGCTTGCTCTATTACCCAGGACAGCCAAAGACTGGAACTGCTTTGCAGACTTGTGTTGCACAGAGATGGCCACGCACCATTCCTGGAGCGCAGCCATGCTGCCCACATGCTTGCGGTAGGAGGCTGTGGCTCAGCCTCCTGCCTGCTGCTGTATTGCTGGTCCCCAGCACTCACAAACCATCACAAGCCCCATAATGTCATCTAATACAAGTAAATATTGTAATGTTTTGACTGAGGTTGTGAAGCTCTTGATTTATATTTTTTCAAGCCTTTTTCCAAAGCCAGCAGGGCCCATCTTTATGAAAGTGATGGCAGAAACACTAGTGTACAAACACTGCTCTGGGTGTCAGGAAATAAAGCTTATCCTAAGAAGGCTGGGAAAGACCACAGGCTGACATAACCCCATGTCAGCACAGGCTTAAGTTCTATGGTGCTTGCATGTCCCTGCTGTAGTGTTGGTGGCACTTGCACAAGCCCCAGCACACAGGTAACAGGAGTATGCTTTGACTGATGTCTTGTTTTCTACAAGTCAAGCTGTCTTTCTGCAGCTCTCTGGCTTTGACATATGCTCTGCTGATAACTCATTTGAATGCTGGATGCTTCATGCTTTCATAACCCTGCTCCTCCCTAGGCACTTTTCCAGAGCTCCACGGACTCCAGGCTGCTGCGGGTGCTGCTGGGTCTCTCCTCGCACAACCAAGCAGATCCTCCACATTAGCTAGGGTGGTTAGTGATACCTGAGGTTCCTACTACCAGCATGACAAGGTGTTCAGAGTTAGAATGAGCTTTAGCAATTTCAGTTTTGACTCCAAGAAACATACTCTGAAGCCTTGGTACCCTGCGCACTTGTGCAAGCCCATCGCGCTGCCCAGTGCCTCCCACGCCGACCATCCCTTGGCTCTCCCCTTGCTCCCTTCCACCGCTGGTGGTCAGGCCTGCCTTGCTGCCGTGCCAGCTGTCTGGATTAATTGCCCTCTCTCTCTTTCCACCTCACCAACTCCCCATCTGTTTTTCATCTATAGCTTAAATCCCTTTTGATCTGATCCCGAATCACTGACTTCCACAGGAGCCTGTGCACAGACTGTTTCTAGGAGCGGGTCCCTCCCTCCCTCCCTCCCACTCTGTGGCTCCCTATGATGTTAGCCTGGAGTGCTTACTGCTGTGTATTGAATTTCTCCTTGCTAAGGGCTGGGTCCTGCAATGTTGTGGGAACTGTGGCCTTCATCCTGAAGAAAGCATACATAGCTGTGTTTTTGGGGGGTCCCATTCATTTGGTTGAAATCAAGACTGTGCTTAGGGCTTTTCTGGAGAGCATCCAGAACATTTAGCACATTGCAGGATTGAAACTTTCTCTCTTAAACTCTTCTATAAGAGTGCTGCAATGCACAAAATTGCCAAGCACATAGGGAGCATTGATCATCTCATTTAATTTAAAAGGCATTTTGTTCACCTTAATTAAGCAGTTATTTAATGCCATTATCTATTTATCCAATTTAGTTATCTTAATGCACCACTATTTAGACAATGTATTTGAATTGGAGACAATCATGCTAAATGAAACTGCAACATGGTTCAGTTACTGTGTAGTCATGAGAACTTAATTGCGTGATCAGAAATCAATAGTGCTAAGTGACATTGTTTGTATCCACTGGCATTGGACATAAACCAAAAAGCAGAAAATTATATGTAGGAACAATCTTCACAGCTTAATCTGTCTTCTGGATTTTGAAAAGCAATAACACAGAATGTCCTGTACATGCAACATGTTTCAAGACTAAAGCAACATTTTTCACCCTTGGATGAAGTGATTAATCAGCATATTTATGAAGAGTTTGACTTTCCAAATGTGTACTTCAAAATATCTCTGTTTTCTTAGTGTTAAGATAGATAAAACAGGTACATGAGATACATCTACTTCCACAAACATGAATTCAAAGAGCTGGAGTACATACATTACTATTACAGGATGAGCAGAGAGATGTTAATGTAAACTGTTACTAAGGAATTTGTGTTTGGGTAATAGAGTCTTCCTTTTTATGTGCTAGAGCCAAGCAGAGAAACGGATCCAGGCAGAGCTTGCAGGTGAACACGGAAAACTGAAAAATAGAAAATCAGTATATATATATATATATAAAAATATATATAAATATGCACACTGGAACAGGGAAATACCTGGGAAATATCAGAAATACCTAAGTGATATGAGAAATTACTGTACCCCTCCTGTTTTTGAGTAGGTTTTAAAATGGAATGTGGTAGATTACACCAGCAAGAAAATCAGTACCTTTAGCAAAGAATTGCAAATTTATAGAAAAAGAGAACAAATGGTAGTCATCATTTGATGTAAACCAAAGGAGAAAGCAGCTTTAGGGACTACCATTAAGTCTGCTTTTAAGGTTTGATTTTGCAAAGCACTGAATAACCTCATCTCCCACTGAAATCAATGGAAGTTAATTCAGCAGGTTTCTGTGATTTACAGTACTCAAAATACCGGAGGTGTTTTTGTGACATCAGATGAAAGTTCTAGAAAGATCTGGAAGGAAGATCAAAATCCTTTGATAAAGAAACTAAAACCAAGCTGCGACACTGAGATAAAAAAACCAAGCTGTGACATTTGAGCAATGGAGCCAGAAGGGAGAGGGTGAGTTACCAGACACCCAGTTAAATGAGGACTTGCAGGAGCCACACTTTGAGGTCTTTGGGCTTCCTCCTTATCCTGATAAAGGGCAGAAAGGGACAGATTTGTGGTGATGATGTCACCAGCAGGTGGGCAGGTGCCTGTCCCTGCTTCCTAGAGTAAGCTCTGCTCCTCCCTCTGCCCAGGAACCTGTGCGGATGCCTTGTGCCTGCACCACGTGCAGAATTTGCAGAAGGTCTCACCTAGTAAAAAAACAGGTAAGTGAATTTTAGCAAAGGTGCTTTGCATTCTTCTCTGTGGTCCCTGATTGTATCTTCACATTGGACTGTTCCACCAGGCATAAGCTGGCACTGAGGGAAAGAAATCGAGCTGGCAGCAATATGCTCCGGTAGGTACCCAGAGGCAGATGGGTGCAAGGGCTTGCTGGGGTGCCTGAAAGCCTTTCAGAAGGCCCTCCTCTGTGCCAGCTTCACCTGTTCTCTGCATTTCATCACTGTCATCAGATGACACGCAGCTGTGCCTTGCTGAGACACATAATCCAGATGTGTATGCTCTCCCCAGATTTCCACCCTACAATCTTTAACAGGACCAAGATCCCATCCCAGGCATAAAACCTCAGGCTTGTATACACTCAGATTGTGAGATTCAGATTCCTGAGGGCCCAAATCACTTCTGCCCTGCTCTTTGTGAAGGCTTTTCCATGGGTGGAAAGTATTCATCCTCCACTCACTGCAGCTACCATGGTGTCTGGTGCAAGCCTGCTCTTAGCTTTTAAGTAACTTTCCTTCATTCCTCTTTGGCATCAGAAAGCTCCAGCCATTATAACATTATTTTTTTTTTTCCCTGTAAGGCATTGCTAGAAAGACAGAAGGGTGGAATGAGACCTTTCCCCTCACAGCTGCATGGGACTGGCTGGATTTGGCCTCAGCTGCCCTGGCTGCAGGTGCTTCCTTTCTGTGTCCCCCACTTCTTCATGTACCTCCCAGCCCATCCAGCCTCTGCTCTCACAGCTTCTGTCAGGAAAGGACAGAGAAAACTGGAGGTTTACAAAAGAAACACTGGTCTGACTCCAGGGAAAAAAACAAGGCTAGAACTGCTCTGCTGGTGTTGGTTATTGAACAATCGTGCTGGGAGTTCTTGGAGATTTTATGACTGGGGCGCAAAACACCTCCACACTCTGATACACACACACTTCCACCCATTTGATGTGTCTCAAATCTCCCAATAGTCAGGTAGAGCTGAGATGAATCTAAATAAGCTGGTAGGTACAAAAATACTGATTTTGGGGTCTGGGAAGGAGCTTAGCTTGGCTGCCACCATGTTACTGCTTGGTAATGAATCCTGTCCTTCTGCAAGATTCATTAACTTGCCAAAAGACTGGGCTGTCCAAATTTTTCTGGAGATGTCTGTACATCTTGCTGACAGACCTTGTCTGTGCTGGTCTGCCTGTCCTACTTGCCAGTGAGCACTGAGCTCAGGGGTTGAGGATACATTTAGGGAACAGGAAGCCTAGGACCAGCAAGCATTTCTGCCCCTGACTTGTGGCTCTGAGTCCTTGTTTCAAGACCTATATACTGGATGATTTGAGATCTCTGCAAGAAGGTGTGCAGGTGACTGCCTCTCCTGCTCTTCTGTTACCCTGTCTGCATCATGAAAAGAATTACACTATTTAGTGGGATCCACAGCATGAAATGCCTTGGAGAAACTATCCACAGAGGAACAGGCCAAGGATATGTGTATGCTTGCCTATAAGATAGGTAGATATATCTTGGAAGAAAGAGGAAAATAAGGAATGCAAAGTGAAGCCATACCTGGAATTTGTTGGTCAATCTGCAAAAGTACTTAAGGAGACCTCCTTAGGGTTAATTCTATCATGGGTCGCCAGAGAAAATTATAGTCTGCTTGAGTTATTTCATTCACATTAATCTTTCTGCAGCAATCACCACCTTCTTATTCATAATCTTTAGATTAAGGCATGGATTAATAATTTATACAGCTCCATCCATGTATGTGGATGTTTTACAAAGCAAATAAAATGAGTCCTTGTTCGCAGTAGAGTGTATAATTTAGCACGGGCAGGCAAAACGGGTGAAAAATTCAGGTGTGGAAGCAGCAATGGAGAAGAAACTAAGATGGGAAGGAATTGCAGAGGAGGGTGTTTTTCTAGAAGAAGAGCAATGGCATTCAGTAACTGGGGAGGGCTGTTCTACTGGAAAGTGGAGCTTGGAAAGGATGACCTAGACTGGTGTGTTTGCACATGGCTGGGAGTGACAGAGTGTGACACAGAAGGAGCAAAGTCCTGAGCAAAGGCAGCAAAGGTGGTAGGAGAACATGGTTTGGTTGCCCAGGACCTCTGGGGTGGCAGAAACAAGAAACATGATGAAAAACAAACTGCCTTGGGGAGTGAGGGGGGTAGCAGATGAAGAGCTTAATTCCAGTTGTTTTGCAGTGTTTTAAATTTCTAGCTGTTTTGCAGGATCTCTACCTTTTATGAACAGAAGACCATGATGGTCTGGCCATGGGTTTACTTAAAACTCATTTCAGCTAAGTGAAGGAATAACAGCCACACAGGCACAGCAGATGGGCTGCTGTCCTTTTGTTATTGTTCACAACTTGTGCTGTTGAAGAAGTCCAAGGTTGAACTATTACTCCTGGATTGTTGCTGGATTTCCCATAAGCTGTGTATTGGAGGATATAGCCTTTGCTCGGGGACTTTGCTTCTGCCTCTCTGCCCCTTCTTGAGCTGATACTTCCCACTCGATCAGTCATTTGGCAGGAGGAGAGAGACATAGCACGTGCCAGTTGCTCATTTCTGCTCATCTCATCCACATCTGAATGCAGACCGAAAGAGCTGGGCAGGTCAAAATCAGATAGGCAGATCATTTATGGGACAAAGAAACTACCCCTTCAAAACACCTTTCTTAGTTTGTGAAAGTTGGAGCAATTTGGCATTGTCTCAAGGTTAATACAAGCAGCTCCCCTGTCCTCTGTGCTGAGATGCAGTCTACAGCTTAAAACTCATCCTCCTTGGCCCCTTGTAACCTGCAGCTATTCAAAACTGCCCAAGTAGAGCCATCAGAAAATTTACTGTCACTATGTGTGCATCTGGAGGGTAGTGGGGACCAGGGGACACCCATCTCAGGAGGGTCTGCATGGCGTCTCCCAGAGTAGCATGTTCTTGCATGGGAACAGGCTGTTTGTGGCTTTCAGGTGCCTGCTGAGAGACACTCACACTACAGTGTGAATAGAAAATTACCAGAGATCAGGTATCTTTGCTGGGAAATGATCTTCTTATCCCGTGAAGCTCTGGGATTTAAAAGAAGTTCCAGTTTGACATATCCCCAAGATATATTGCTGCTTTCCTTGGGAAAAGCATAGAAAAAGAGCTCTCCTGGATCTCATGGTTGTCACTGGACTCACTCATGTGAAGGGAAACTCATGCTCAGACTTCTGCTCTAGACTGAATCAAACCTTTTTTCCCTGTTAGGTGGATGCTTTGAATACCAACACGTTGCAAGGGCTCTTTCCCTTTCTTTGTCCCCATATTTCAGCTAGCGCGTCAGAGCCTCTTTCTGAGCAAACTTAAGAACAGATAAGTTTAATGAAAACTGGTGATTTTACTGAATCACTATTTTTCAGTGAAGTACTTGTTGCTCAGTTGAAAAATTCTCCACCAAACCTTGAGTAAGTACATGGTAGAGGCTGCTTCTACATACCAGCACTGCCCTCTGGTCTATCCCTCTTGAGGGAGTCCTGCTACCCCTCTCTCCACAGACCTCTCATGTTGACAAAAAAGCATTTATTTATTTACGTCTTGCTACCTTTCTATCAACCCTTGCCCTCCATGTGCAGTTCTCATGGTACAAGTAAACTGTAAAACTTTCAACGGTTGCGTCAGGGTTGCGCTGAGCTTGTCCACGAGGACTTGCACACCCTGGCACTCCCTGCCTTACACAAGGGTCTGGTTAGATCCCAGCTGTGCTGGAGATCAGTCTGACCTGTTTTCCCCTGGCTTCATCCCTATGGTGTTTTCTAAACAGTGGTGCACAGCATGGGCTCCCTGTCCAGCTGAAGGGACTACAATGGAGAGGGAGAGTGGTGAGACTTAGGCAGAGCTTTTAGGTCAGGCTTTTTGAAAACCTTCACAGAGATAGAGCACACGAGAATGATGGAAAGGGCTCATAAACTCAAAACCCAGGGTGGTTTGAGCAGGAACAGTAACAGGTGATACTTAAAAATAAAGCTTAAAATCTGTTTGGTGAGATACAGTAAAAATAAGAATTGGTCTTCTTCTGTGTGCTGTTTCTGCAGATGGGTTTCTCCTCCACACCTGCATACCACCAGTTTGATGACTTTTGGAGGTGCTGTGACATCACACAGCCTGCCATCTCATGGCAGTGCGCCCATCCATCCATCCATCCATCCATCTCTGGTGAATGCCTGCTCCATGCTGCTCTCAGCACTCTCCTAAACATGGCTTTGCAAAGTTTCAGCACCTGGGAGTAGCAATCCATGGTTCTCCTGGTCTCCTGGCTGCCTCACCCTGTTGTTTCCTCTGCTTTCCCCACAGGCTTGTGCTCCCTCCCTCACCTGAATCGCACACAATGCCCAAGGCAAAAAGCCATGTTGCTTCTCCTGCCCAGCCACAGCTTTTTAAAAGAAGTAAAACAAATACAGTAGATGCCATCCATTACAGATAACAAAATAAAATGCCTATAGTGTTACGTGACTGTCTTCTTGATAATGATAGAAATACATGTTGGCAGAAATGCCTAGCAATGCAGACTTTGAGGTTGAATATTCTTGTGGTGACTGCTGGAAAACTCTTAGAGACCTAGGGTTGCCACCAGCTTGTGAGACATGAGGCTTAGGGTCTCTGACCCAGTTATGTTTGCATCTGCATTAAAGCAGTTATTGAGACTTCTTGGTAAATTTCATAATACCTCTGAAATAATTTACCACTCAAAGTAAGTGTTCTGCCCTAAAGACAGCTTTTCTTGTTCTTCCTTTTTTGCCTCTTCTTCCTCTTCTGTAAGTACAAATCAAAACTGAAACAAATGGCAACACTAACAATAATAAAATGCTTTGCTGATTTCCTGGGATAACCCCACACAGCCCCTGCAATTGGCTGGAATGCCAAGGGGGAAGGATTGGGTGCACTTTTCCCTAATTAATTTTTCTTCTGTAGATGTTTTCTGAAAAATGACATTATTTTACACATGTGAATTCAGCCTCTTTTCCTGGGTTTCTCAGTGCCACTTTTCTCCTTGCGTGACACTGGTGCTTCTCTGTTATGCATGACAAGGCTGCTGTACATCTGATGAATGAGTCATCCAAGAAAGTACGAGATCTCCTGGCCTCAGTTAACCTCTATAAAATATTTTTCAAGATAAAAAACAAATTGATTTTTATCTGTGTTGCTATGAATATAAAGTCAGGCCTCTCACAAGCAGGTTTGAATTCAGTAGTTTGCTAGGCAAGTTGGCTATGCATTTTGGCTTTTAATTATCCATTTGCCCTACAGTTCTTTAACAAAAGATACTTTCCATAGCAGCCTTCTATGTCATGTTACTGGTAATATACAGTGACTTAAAGTAACACGTACCTAAGCACAAATCATGGGGTGTGTGGGCTTGACATTGTTTTAAAGGTCATCTCTATTTACTACGAATTTTCCTGCTTATTTAATAATGGCATTTTTGGACAACAACATGTGAAATATTTCCATGTCATAGTAAATAAACAGCTGTTCTAATTAAAAAGGTGAGAAAGGTTTATATTTGGGGGAGAAGGGAAATAATGGATACAAGACACAGCTGCTGATATTTGGATACTACTCTGTGAGTGTAATATAATACTAACTACTCAGACATAAATCCCTTGCACTCAGCAGTCTACCAGGCAACTGCTTGCCTCATGTTCATATTTTAATTTTCCTTGGAAGTGTGTGCACACTGGGAACTTGGTCACTCAGCAGCTGGGTTATGGCACCAGTGTTTCTTAAATTCTTGCAATTTATCCCCTGTTTAATGGCAATTCACGTGCTTTCCTGATGAGCATTGTCCCATCATTTCTTCACCACTCCTAATTGTCCCTGTCTGGTTAACGTGCATGAGAATGGGCCTAGATCCAGTCAAATGTTTAAGCATGTGCTTAACTCTGAGTAGCTGATAAAAGAGAGGGCTTGGAAAGTACTGACACAAACACTCCTCTAAGTGCCCGTCAGTTATGTCTGAGAGCTCTCTGACTGAACGAGCTGCAAAGATGAGAGGAAGCACTGGTGCTGCGATAGACAAAGTCTATCAAAGAGAATCCTGTTGAAAGAAGCACAAGCAGGAAATAGCTCATCCTTTGGGCAACAGCTAACTATATTCTGGAAGTGATGATCCATAGTGCCTACATGTTTCTAATAGCAGGAGACAAGGCCTTCTGAGCAGTCTACACCCCTTTAAGGAGATGCCTCCCAGCATCATATCAACAATGAATTTCATTAACATGCTCTTCCTTTCTGTGCTGAAGCCATCTTTGGCTGCTGCACAGAGGTGTGTCCCAAAGGCAGCTCTTGCAAAGTGCCACTCCTCATCTCCCTTGGGTCTGCAGCTTCCTTGGCTTGCATAACCCACTGACATCTCCATAAGCTGCTTCTCATCTAAAAAGTTTTGTGCTCATCCCCATCTGTGTAACATCTCCAGTGTGGCACTACACCAGCTGCCTCAGTGGAAACTGAGCAGAAGAAATATAGCGTATTTTCTTCAGGCAGTGTGTTATTAAATAATCATTAAATTTGTGATTTGGTGCATGATTTGTTTTCACTAGATTTTAAATGCTGGTTGTATTAATTTGTTTCTCCTGATGTTATTGATGGAGTCCATTCAACAAAACTGTGAAACGATTTTTCTCTCATTTTAACTGCTGTCAGTACTCCCACTTTAAATAAATAATGGTTAGATTCTGCAGAAACCTATTAAAAGAAAACAAACATCTACATCAGACCTCAGCCACTGTGACTGGCTCGAGAGAAGCTGACTGCATTCACTCAGTTGGGCAATTTAATCTGCTTTGTAACTTTTTCCATTGACAAAAACAATTGTGTTTTTTTGAGGACATCCAATAAATATCACCTGTGAAGTTCTTCCTTGTTTGCAGATGTTCAACGATTTTCTCTCAGTTTTATGCAGTTAAAATTAATATTTGAACTAGTTAGACAAACATGCTTTAAAAATGAAGAAAGAGAATGCTGTCCACAGGAACACTTTCTATGCTTTCTTCAGTCTTTTAATACAGACTCAGAGAGAATTGTGTATTAAACCTGCAATTTTACAGATTTTCCTTGCTAACCATTTTATTTAAAAAATGTTTCATTACATTTAGTATATCACAGTGATTTAATAAAGTATGACTTCAATATTATACCCAACAAAATATAAAACTTTTAATCTAGAACAACTCCTTTAATCCCGCTAAAGAAAAGCACTGGAACAAACTCTTTGCCAGAAATAGATACTCTCAAACAACATCTCTGAAATACTACTGGAAATTTTGTCATTAGCCACCCTGAGTTATTACAAAGTGAATCTGAATTCTGTTTTCCTAACTGCACTATGAAGGGCTTAAATATAATGAATTTTTAAAGCAAAAAATTATTTTTATTGTCAGTGAATATTATACTGCTGTGAGATTAGCTTGTAAGAATATGAATACTCTTTAACAGCCTTTGCTTGTCTCCTCAGCCTTTTGAGGTGTTTGTGACCTGATGCTTCTTTCTAGATCTTAAGTGACTTAATTTCCCAGTGCTGCAACAGGCAGGGATAATGCTGGCCCTGTATATCCTGGTTTTATCCCCCTGGTATACTGCAATGCTATGTGAAGTTTCTCATGTAGCTCTGTAGGCATCCCCTGTGTAAACACATTTGGCAGCAGTAAAATACTTGAAAGGTGCTATATAAATCTAACCTTATCTAATTCGTTTGGGGAAACTACATACAATGATGTGTGTATTACCAGGATCACATAGCATTATTGCAACCAAATTCCCAAGGTTTCCTTTGTTGTGACTGTTTTACTTTTGCTTTTTCCCCAGAACGATCTGCATATCTTCACTCAGATTTGGGTATTACATAGATTAGCATCTTTTGGGGAATGAATCTTGCAGGCATTTTAAGCAGCATGAACAACTTTTTGAAGTTATAGACATCATAAATTATGAAATTAGGATGCACAGATTTTATAATACTCAGGTTATCTGAATGTTTTTCAGATCGACATTTAATAAAAAAAAGTTAAATAAAAATTCCACATGTGGAGCTAGATATGTTATTTTATGAATTAGATTTGAGGTTCTTACGACAGTAGCAATAAAGGACATAATATCTCAGCAACATCTCCTTTTCCAGATTTGGACGAATCATGGTAGGATAGACAAGAATGATTTTCTCATGCTCTAATTCTGATAAAAGTCATTACTACAGCAGGTTGGGTGAGTTTTCTCCTTTCTCAGGAAACACAAAGCACAAACATGAAGCAGAATTTTCTCCCCAGAATCTTTTTGCACAGCTCTCAGGAGCCAGTCCTATGAAGAGTGAGGCACTGTCTGCTGAATAGCTCTGCAGTCCTTTCCTTGGAAAGGTTTGCAGTTGTGTCATATTGGTTAAAAAAAACAAAAAAACAACCCACCCACCGATCGAAAAAACACCCCACAAAAACAGCCACAAAACCCAAACAGACAGTTTTGAATTTGTTCCAAAGCCCATGTCCCTCCTAAATTTGCTGCACCGCTTTGGGACAAAGTCACAAAATGTGCCTTCGCCTCTGTCACAGCCAGTGCTTTTGAGAATTATCCCTCACCCACTGGGACACACTTGGCTTTCTGAACCCTGAGTAACCAAATGAATCCATAGACACTAAAACAGCTACATGGAAGGTGAAATTCAGAGATGAAACAGGTTCAGAATGCACACATGGAACATCTCTGCTTTTCCAGCAAGGAGGCTACCTTCTGAGACCCTCGTTAGACTGAGAGATCCCACCCAGCTGGAAACTCCAGCATTGCTGATGGAGCAGGACTCAAGGATCAGGCCCTAAGGATCAGACCCCAAGGATCAGACCTCACGTGCTGTTGGGTTGAGCTTACTCAAAGAGGAAAGTGACCTAGGCACAGTCTGATTCCTGGAGTGGGATTAGGACACGTCTACAGAAGCACCTGAGCTCCACCCTTATAACTGACATCCGAATCCTGTTTTTACCAACAAACACACAGCTTTTGAGAAAGGTGGGTGGAGAGGGCAAGAAAAGCATGTTCACAAAGTTGTGTAAGCTCAGTCTGCGCACAGCTTGATAGTTGCAATATCAATTATGCTCCTCAGCTTCCAAGAAACAGCTGACCACAGGATGAAACTTGTGTGGGAGGAAGAGGGAACATGCTTGGCAGCTGGCCTCAGACACAGGAATCGCTGCCACAGGAGGACAGGTTAGTAACAAGCTGGCCTTATTTGGAGCACAGTGTAAGATTTCCCAGCTTCAGTCTTGGTTCCTTCCATGATAATAACTCTCAGAGGGGGAAAAGGAGGAGAGAATAGTGAAATTTTACCCTCTGCACAACTTTCACATTTATAAGGTACTCAGTGGCAGTGATGATGAGGATATAATTGTCTTCTATATATCTAGGAGACTTGTAGTTGTGACTTGCATTTTATCTTGTTTTATACTAACCTGGGTATGTAGTGCTAGATACCTTTGCTCTCAGAGCTACAGTAACTCTGGAGGAAGGGAAGATTATTTGCCCTTTTTGACGTATTTTGTATTTTAGGATGATCTGGAAATAACAGTAGTAATGAATAATACTGTAGTGTTATGGTTTCATGAAGAGGAAACATTAAACTTGGGGTACTTTGGAGAAAATGTTAAGCAGAGTTTTACGGCTATTTAAAAATTTTCATTAATATAAAGACTTATTTTTTTTTTCTTGGGCATTTCCATGCTGTGGATATAGAAAGAACAGTCATCAGTCATTTTTAGCTGCTGCTTTCATAAGTAGGAACCAATAAAACATTTTAGGTCGAACACATACATGTTATGTTTAGAACAACCACCCACTATGTACCATATGCTGTCACACTCTCTTCACAGAATGAAAAAGACTGAGTTTCCCCACTTGTTTTTAAGGTGTTTCTCTTTAATACTTTCCTCACTGTACTTAATTTATTTTAAAATTTACAAATGACAGACACTATTTTCTAAAGTAGACTGAAACGGAGGTACTGGGTGTTTTGCTGTCACGGTAATTGTAATGCTTCTAGCTTTGTATTACCTATTTAATGAAGAAAGTTTACT
Source organism: Psittacus erithacus (assembly GCA_009867235.2). NCBI lineage: Eukaryota > Metazoa > Chordata > Aves > Psittaciformes > Psittacidae > Psittacus > Psittacus erithacus. Next base: position 900 of record WYDI02024814.1, on the reverse strand, counting down.
AAAATGGACCAAGCTCTAAAACTAAATTGAAAATACAGTACAAACGACCTCTAGCATGTGAATGAGATAAAGAGTACCTGAGTGTCTGAGGCCCAATCCAGTAAAGCACTTCGTAAGCATGCAAAGAGTCTTGGAAAAAAATCTGAAGTTATACTGCAAGGCTGCAAACGTTTTTTAGGACATACTTTGGGTATTTTGCAGCATTGGGCCAAAAAATGCTCAGGATTTACAAAACTGATAGTTACTGAAATAATATGATATTCTCTCTGTCATGGTCTCACCTACAGGTTGTTTTGTAATAGCTAATACTTTTCATGAAGCTAAAATGTTGAGGTCTAATACTAAGAAGCACATGGGCCAGGCTGTGCATAGCTTCATGTCTGGAGGGGTAGGGAGTGCTTAACTGCCCACAACTAACACCCCTTAGGCCCTCCAGGGAGGAAGGAGACCTCTGCATCCATCTAGCAGTGTCATCCTGCCAACACAGCGTCCAAAGAAGGGTTAATCTGTGGCTTGCTGTGCGGCAAAGGTGTGAGGGTAAACTAAAGTTACAATTGACCCACAGTCCTGGCAAGTGTGGAAGGATGGGATTCCAGGGAGGCGTGTGGTGGAGGGGGCCAGACCACACATGGCCCTGTGCTAACATGGTCATTTGGAGTGTCATAAACCTTCTTTCCTGAGCCTAAGAGGATAGTTAGCTATATACATTTTCATTGAATCACATTAATGTGCAGAATACTTTTGAGATGAGATGGACTTTTCTCCTCTTCAAGACACCTTCTGCATTTCTAAGACACGTTCTGCCTCTTTGAAACAGAACTAGTGTCATGGGTTCAGCAGTAGCAGTCATTTTTTCTCCTTTTTAGTGGCTGGTGCAGCGCTGTGTTTCTAACTTTCAGC
>WYDI02024813.1:8069-23520 GCA_009867235.2 Psittacus erithacus | reverse complement strand
GCCACAGCTTCTCTGGGCACCCTGTGCCAGCGCCTCAGCACCCTCACAGGGAAGAATTTCTGCCTGATGTCTAATCTAAATCTCCCCTGTGTCAGATTACAGCCATTACCCCTTGTCCTGTCACTACAGGCCCTTGTATGAAGTCCCTCTCCAGATTTCTTGTCAGCCCTTTAGGTATTGGAAGACTGTTATAAGATTTCCTCTGAGCCTTCTCTTTTCCAGCTGAATAATCCCAAGCCTCTCAGCCTGTCTCCACAGGAGAGGTGCTCCAGCCCTCAGATCATGTTGCTCTCTCACCAACAGATTTATTATATCTTTATGTACATACTTCTTAGACATATCAAAAGAATGGTAATTTTGTGGGCTGGGGAACTATACGAAGCCAGGAATTAATTTAACCAGAAAACCAGTTCTGTTCGTGCATTGTTTTTATAAGTACATCTTAGGCAGAACAACATTTCACGTTATTGTTCTGGTTAAAAAAGACTGCTTATTAATGCCAATTTTGCTTTAAGGCTCTGAATTAAAAACAAATCACTCATTTTTTCCTCTTTCTAATCCTTGAAGTTTCAAGATGCAAGTGGCTTGTAAGAGGCCTTCCAAACCCAAGAACAGTTTGAGGAATAACAAGTTTCTTGCAGTCAACTTTTTTTTCTTAACTCCAGGAAGCTGCTGCAGAGATTAAGTCTTGGTTCCATACAGAGAGCCATGTTTTGAAGTGAAACTTAAAGACTTGCTGTCTTATAACCTTTGAGGATGGTTGCATTTTCTAATAGCATGCCAAAAGAGATGCTGTTCACAAGCAACTTTTGCAACAGAGAATTGAAAACAGAATTTAAAATACCCAGTTAATATCGACAAAGATAATATGTTCCAAAATGGCAACAGCAAAGATGGCTTTAGTATCATAAATAGGTCTGTAGTGATGCTCGCGCTTATGCAATCAACACTATCCAAACAGAAAACCAAAAATGAAATCTATGCATTCAGTTGAAGCAAAAATTACATTATATATATGTCTATATTATATGTATTATATTCATTCTTTCTTGGTGCTACTGGTAGAGAGACAGGGTGTTCAACTGCATGTCACAGAAGCCAGGCTGAAAGTTGTCTTGGTTCAGTAAAGCATTTTGTTCAGCTCATAAAAAAACCCACATGGTAACATAAATTTGTACCTGGATGTTGGGATTCTGCCCATTGATATCTGCTTTTGACAGGTCGGGGAAGTTTGGGAGATCCAGGAGGAAAGATCTGGGTCCATCTCTTTGCAAGGACGTATGCCCGTTTTCCTGCCTGAAGCGCTGCTTGGGGAACGGGCGGTGGGCAGCCTGGAGATCGGGGTATTCTCTTCTGTCCTCGGGGTTCAGGGTAAAGCTGTCTTCAGGAGAATGGTCATTTGCAGTGAGGGTGTTCTGGGGAGAAAAGCAAGGCACTGTAACAACAACAGAGAGCACGCAGTCCTGTCAGTGCCCTGTCTCCAGCTTCCTGCCAACTATGGCTGCAGCACACAGACCATTACTCATTACTGAGACACAGAACTTACAACTTGTGTTTTCTAGGGTGCGTCTGACTCTCGCTGAAATACACTTAGTGACAGTGGTGTAAATCTGTAACCCACCTGAAACAAGATAAACCAGAGTCAGACTTAGCTCTTTCAGGCTCCTCTAACGCTCCAGCCTTGTGGTGAGCACTTACACATTGACACAAGCATCTAACTTAGGGCAAATCTGGAAACAAATCTGGAAACATTATGCAACCCCTGGGAAATCAAACAATATCACATTAAAAATGTCCCTAAAATAGTGAAAAGTATCTTTATTATAAATGGTTTTAGTTTGCTTTGATCCAAAGCGGAGCAAAAACACTGCCTAAATGCATGTTGAAATTTCTGGTATTAAAAGATCCTACCGCTGAACTGGCAACCTCCCCTTCCCTCCCCTCAGTCTGCAACAACTTCCCATCTCGTCGCCTGTGTTCCTCACCCAATTTCTCTGGTCTTGAACATCTGAACCTTCCTTCCTCTGGGATCTCATTTTCATGTTTGCCTAATGGTGGGATTGAATTTCACCAAGTTGTGGGTCAGCGGTTAATGCTTTTGTTATTGTTGAGCGTACTTTCGGGTGTTGTAGTATATTACAGCAGCCTGCCTTGGAACCAGTAGCACTGCTGCCACTGCCTTTGACCTCACTTAGGAGATACATTTAGTATCAAAACACTGGCTCCCTGGGTTAGGGCCGGCCTGGGGACGCGGGAAGGAAACCAGTCCAGTCTTCTTATGGCTACAAAAAATGCATGGGGCAGATTGAGCACAGGTTTTGCATTTGACTCAGCTGAAAAATGTTAGGCTTGAGGTCTTAGAATGACTGCCTGGGGAGCTTTTATTTTCAGTTCATAAAAAGACAGCAAGCATGGAGAGGGTAAATGTTAAAGATCTATCTTTTAAAACAAGCACAATTAAAGTGGAATGGCCACATGTGATTCTGGCTCCACTGAAGCATATTTTTGCCAGCATTTCTGGTTAAACGCAATCTCCATCCAGCTCCCCTGGCTCAAATTAAGCAAGCATACCTTTTGTTAAGCTCTCAGCTAGATAACAGTGCCAATGCCTTTTCCTTTACTTCGTGTTTATTTGCTTAGAAGGCTCTAAATTGACCTTTGAAGAGATTTTCACAGTATAATCTGTGCAAGTTACGGGAAAATACCCAGTGACTTAAATAAACCAAGATTTAAGAGTTAATCTGGGACTAAGTGAAGCAGTCTCAAGCAAAAAACTAAGATGATTCTCCTCTGCCCTTCTTGCTGCACTGCATGTGCAAAGAGCAAAAGCAAATTTAACAGAATTAATGTTGTCTTGGTATTTTCATGATCAGAATGGTCATACTTAGATGTGTAAAAGTCCCTTTTGGCACTTTCAATATACAGCGTTGATGTAAAAAGTCCAGTCTGAATTAGTGCAGTGCTAAAACTGTATGCGCTCCTCACAGTCCGTATTGCTTTAAGGCTAAACTAAGAATGCTTCTCTTTGCTGAAGACCAGGTAGGACTTTCAGATGCTTGGGTGGACCACCCATTAACACATCCCTCAGCCAATATAAAGTAGAAAGCAAATCACACAGCAGCAAGCTCTGCTAAACAAAACTGAAGGTCACTTGGCTGGCTTTAGGTTCCTTACCCATATGTTAGAGCTTTAATTTAACACTTATCAAACAGAATTTAACTGCAAACTTCTTGGTGCATAAGGGTTAAATGGCTTCTCAGTTATGTCTGACTAACAACAAGGTGTAATTGTGCCGTTATTAAATTACTTCAGACAGGAACCAGAAAAGATGTGGTACTTAACTAGTTTTTTCTGGGACATCGTGCCCATAATCTTGCCTTTATGGAAAATAAAGTGAGATTTTATTAAAAAATAATAAAATTCTCACATACAATTTCATACTTGCCCTAGCTGCTTGTCACTCCAGGAGCATCCTTGATGCGCCACATTAACATACCGTACAGCTAGAGCTAGCCAAAGACTTCAGAGACCTTCATTTAATTCTCTGATAAGACTCGCTGTGTGATCTTGACAGGTCATGGTCTGTCTGTGCCTCAGTGGGGATAACAGCACTTCCCTTCCTCACTGTGATGTTTGTGGGGAGCTCGGCAACTGCAATTATAAGGGCTATATAAAAAGGTTTTAATAGTGTCAGACAGATGGAATATCACATGGAGCTAGTTAGAATATTGTCATGGTGAAGTAATGACATCAGGCTGATCAGGCCCACTACCAAGCTGCTTGGGGCAGGGACTGTCGTTAATTACAGACTGAGTTGGGGTTGTTTAAGAAGAACTGAGGGGGGACTTGGTAACTGCCCTGTCCCAAAGGCTGCTGCAGTGAGGAGGAGGATGAAGCACTCTGCCTGCTCAGGGTGGACACAATCAGAACACTCCAGTGCAATGTTAGCTATGTATTTCCATTGGCAGTGACAGCCAAGCTCAAGAGCAGACTTTGGCAAGGGGGGAACGTGGAGTTTAAGTCTTTAAGAGCAGGGTTGCCTAATGCCTGGCAGGAATGACACAGGTTAGTGTCTGCAGCCTAAAAGCACTGCTACCTCTTGCAGTTCCCTTTATGCTAGGACAAGCCCACTCTATTTCTCCTTGGGGTTTGTGTGTCATACTGCAGCACAGGCAAATAGAAATGCTCAGTACGCAGCATCATTTCACTTATCTGCTCATAGTACCGTGAGCAAAAGACCATTTGTACCCAGTTATTAAAACAAACAGAACGCCTGGTTTTTAGGTAGGTAATTCTTGGTGTAGTGTCTAAGCTAACCTGCAGCATTATTAGAAATGTATATTTCTGGTAAAAAGGTGAAAGAACCTGCTATCAATCAAAAGTGAGCTTGAACTGCATGTGAAGAGACTATGGGCTCACGCTGTTCTACTGCCTTAACTCAGGTAAAGGCTCCTCCCAGACCCATCAAGCAGGAAAAAGTGTGTCCTTCCTGCAATGTCAGCATCTTTTTGTGAAGAAAATGGGGTGTGCGTTCCAAAGCTAAGACATGAAATACATTCTTATCTTCCTATTTCTATGTTATTTCACATGTTTATACTTCACACTGTTCATTTTTAGGTGTACACAATTTGCATTCCCATTGCCTTTAGGGAAGCAGTGTTGCTTGCCTTCCTCTAAAAGCTATATCACTTCACTCTAAATTACTGACTCAGTTTCTTTGAAGTTCTGACATTACCAATTCAGGCACATTGAGTTTTTACTCAAATGATGCATCTGCTCAAAATGCTTTCAGATAAATCACTTTTTTTCCTTCACTTAACAGCATTGTTCACAACTTTCAAATTTCCATGAAGATTCATGTTATTCATGTCTGCTGTCAGCTACAGTTCTGCTGCCCCATGGGATCAGATATTTATAGACGTTCCTAATACAAAACCAGCTTAGGATTTCTGGGTGTTCCAAGCATGAACAATATATAAGGGAAGGAACACGTTATTGATTGATAGCTGTGTGACAAGGCAATGAAATAAACCCTACAGAGGGAGAATCTGCCATACAGATTGTATTATAGAATAACACACCTTTCCACAACCATCACTGATAAAGAGAGGGTAATAGCGCAGCACATATCCACATCTTTTTGTCTATCTATAAACCAGGGAAGAAGAGCAATCCCTTGCGAGGATAACTCTAACTGTTGGTGATCCAGGTAGGGCTTGGCAGGGTTAAAGGCACCAAGAGACAATCCCACACGCAGGAAAAGTTTCCTACCTGACGCTGCAGTTTAACTTTTCAATAATCAAATGTGTATTCCAACTCCCTCCATTGCCTCCTGTTTTGTTTCCCTCTCTGTCCTGTTAGCTCCAGGGAAGTACTACTGGGGAAAGTACCGTTTCTCTTCCCCAGAGAGAAGTTAGAAATAGGAACTTGCAAAAATACCAGACTGGGGAAAAGGGAATTCCTTTGCATTTTTGGCATGTGAGGAATCCATCTCCCTCCTCTCTTCCTTTATTTTAATTCCATTTCCAGCTCTGGAAAAGCAGCAAAGACAGGATAAGTGAGGAATGACTGGAGCTACAGAAAATATTCTGGAGCAGCTGCTCCTTCCCTGTCTTTCATATTTCTTACCTTCCTTCATTCCCTCCCCACTTGCCAATCTAAGGGCACATTTGCAAGCATTGCTAATTATGGGGTTGAAAGAATTTGGGAAAGCTGATGCAAATTGTATCCCTAACAGCTCCCAGACAGCAAGGGAATCTATTACCAAATCCCTGCTGCAGCTACATGGCTTTTTTATTTCTTGTATACTCCTTTGAAATATCTTGTAAAATGATCTTGACAAGAGGTCTTGAATTGAAAACCAACAGTCTGTCAGTGCACTTTCATGATGCACCTGTACAGCATCTTCAACCACCAGGACCAAGGAACGTTTATTTATTAGGAAACTTCACAGACGCTATAAAAGATTATATTGCTATCAGAGACAGAATGAGGCCTGGGGCCTTCACAGAAAAGCATTATGGCCATTAGGACTGGTTTCATTTCCCACCTGCCTAAACAGATTGTTTTGATTTTGAAGGCTGTCGTGTGTTTCCAGGTTAGTGCTAAATGATCACTTTAAAATTAAGCGGTCTGGGGAGGCCAAGCAACACACCGAGATACTGCATGGGCCTTTTGCCTCCGCAGATCTGAGATCTGTAATGAACTTGGGTGATCTCATGACTGGGGTTTATTCAGTTTTTTGTCTATCATGAGTATAAGCAGCACAGGACCTCGCAGGAAGAGGTATGAGGACAGCATCAGATAAGCAGACAGTGAGGTTAACAGCTGAAAAGCATTATCAGAGATACACAGAGAAAAACGTCGCCTATGATTAATGCCACATACAGTCCAGGCAGTCACAAGACCTTTGTTCTGGTCTTAGCCACGTCTTGGCTTTCTCATTTCACAGGCAAATACGAACACTTGGGTTCATATGTAATTGCTGTGTGACTAGCTGGAAGCATGGGGTGGTACTGAACCCCACAGCTTCGGTTCGCTCTAAAGAGTCACTGATGGTTTGTATCTCTGCAAGGAGTCAAACCAGAGGGTGTCACATCAACCACTCACTACTGAGACGCTCTCATTTGTTCTTAACATGCGCTTGTCCCTGATGGTCACACACGTCAGTGAAGTGAAGGCCTCACTTATCTTTAGAGAGCTGCACAAATCCATTGTTGCAATAATTAATAGCACGTTTTAGATAATCACTGCTCACAAATCATTTAAAACAGACTACGCTCGCCTGCATGTACACAACTGCTTTCACTAAGGGGCCCCAAAATTGAGCATCTGCTTTAAACATTGTGTAAACAGAAGATGAATCACTGATTACAGCTGCTGATTACCAAAAAATAAAAAGCTCAGTTTATCAGGGTCTGTTGTTCAATAATTCTCTATTTAGTCTAGCAAAATCAGTAAAATGACACGGTATCCAGCTCTTTCCAACTTGCAGTACATCTGCATGCACGGCTAGACCAAACCCAGTCACCCCATAGGGTACTGCTATGGGACACACCAGCTTCAGGTGCTGCACAGCTCCTGAAGGGATTCTGTTTCTGTGCAGAACGGGATGGAATCACAAACACTGCTGCAATGAGGACAGCAGAAATCCAGAACAGACATGTCGATCGGCAGTCAACCTTTTGAGCAGAGGTCATCTGCAGACAGCTTGGGATGCCCAAGGATACACCCAGCCCATGGCAGCTGATTTTGTGCTGCGCGCAGGAATGGCTCTCAGGAGCTGCGTACAGCAGAAGCAGAATCTCAAAGCATCTGGGCACATTTATCTGTCATTTATTATTTTCAACATTAGGGGTTTTTACACTGAAAACTTCTAGCCCTCGTAGCTACACAGGTAACCTTGAGAACTGAATGTGTAGCCAGGACTTATGTTACAACTGCAGAGACCCTAGGGTGGTAGCGTTGAGCTCCCTTTCACACCTAAGGTCTAGTAAGTCTCAGACTACTCTTTCAAGGCAGGTGGCCAACACTATGATAGGCCCCTTCACAGCAAAGGAACAGACTGTTGTCATGTTGAACCATCTGAACTGATACATCCCAAGTGCCAAAGCAGCCCTACTGCCATTCCTCCCCTGCTGAGCCTGTTTATTCACATGCAGTTGCCAAGCTTTGGTCCATTCTCAGTTCAGCCTCCGGTTGGGAGCTGCTCCCACCGTGTTCCACACCGTTAGTAAACAGTGGGTCTACATCTGAACTGCTCTGACAGACAACATACTTTTCCTCCGAGCTTAAGGAGAAAACCAACTATACACTACTCGGATCTGGCAACCTTTTGCTACATGTTGTGGACACACATTTCACAGCGCAGCTATTTTTCATGCTCTGTTGTTTGCCTGTATTTCATGTTTTCCTTCAGCTGGAAAACACAAACAGTATGGTTCAGCTTGGAGGTGAAGAACTGCCAGCTTGCATAAACATTTTGATAATAAAAAGGACTTGGTGGTGATTACAGCTCCATGTCTGCTGCAAAAAAACAGATCCTTGAGTAAGTTTTCTAACGTAGTACACACTGGTGCTTTGTTCTTCAGCAGATACTCAGCCATCCAGGGGATGGCCAAGTACATAGAATTAAAATTGTGTAGGGCTTTGACAGATGTTCAGGGCCAAGTTTTGCTTGTAGTGAACAGATACTTCCAGTTGCCTAAGCTGGTGGTAAACATTTAGCTGTTCATCACGATTATGAAGATCTTCCCTGTAATCGCTGCCTGGCTGGAGCTCTCCATACAGGATGTATTATAGAATCATAGAAGAGCTAGGGCTGGAAAGGACCTTAAGATCATCCAGTTCCAACCCCCCTGCCATGGGCAGGGACACCTCACACTAAACCATGTCACCCAAGGGTATTGATTTAGTGGTTGAACAGGCAAATGTACAACTTAAGAGTGACCCAAATATTCCACTCCAATACCCTGTGATGCAAAAAAGCTGATTCTTTGAAAGTTCCAATTCTTTTTAAGCTTTGTTAAAGCTTAAACACTTGCATAAGGTCAGTAATATAACAAAGCTTCAAATAGAATCCATTTATACCACGGCCAAATTGAACAAGTCTAATCTCAGTCATAGTTTGAAATCTGCATAATAATTTGCACTTCAGGTTCCAGCAGAATGGGAAAATCTGCCTTAAGCTGCAATCAAAACCACAAAAGCAATGGAAATCCAGAATATTAATGCTTTTTGTAGACCACTTTCTGGTCAGGCTTCGCAGGCCAGCACACACAATGTCAGTGTAGATGAAAGAACAAACATACATCTGAGATTATTTTCATGGGGTTTAAACTAGGTCCTTTTGCAAGTTTATTCCACTAAATCACTATGGCTAGGATTTCACTAGGTGAACCAGCTTTAATAAATGAAGTTTTCATCTCTCCCTAGCCAAAAGAGTAACCTTACTTGAAACCTTTTCAATTTCCAAAGTTGCCTTCAGCTGTTAGTTTCCAAGAAACAGCTATTCCGAGCCTCTGTGTCTCCCTCTTGTATGCCACTGAATATCCACCCTATGCTTTCAAAAGTGTCTATGACTCTGGCTGTGTTAGCTGGCAGATGTTTTTAGAGACTAGAAAGTGTTTAGTCCCTGTGGACTAAAAGTTACATGATGACTTCATCACATAAGCAAAAGCTAATAACGGGAAAGCAAGAAAGCAGACAAGTGTGATATTCCAAAACCATGATGTTTCCTGTGCTTCTGGCAATATTACTTCTGTGCCTGAAAAAAGGCAAATCACTCAAGTCTTGATGCTCAAAACACACACACCATTAAATCACCGCGAGATAATTCACTTGATCCTCCCTTAGTTGCCTTCCCCACCAATACTCCTTTTTCTCTTGGTGGAAGTGAGAGGGTGAAGGCAGAGGAAAGGCAGTGTTTACATTCAATATCTATCCACCAACTATACGCCTCACAACACTCTCTGGAAGGGGTTGTTACTACACCCAGGAGTTTACAGCCAAACAGCAGCAGAAACCTGAGCGGCCACCTAAGGACCATGCACCTCTGGGCCTGCACTGAAGTGCTCTTCTGAGCCCGAGTGTGCAGCTTTACCCTTTCCATATAGAAAACTTCAGAGACTGATACATGAGCAACTGGAAGTCATTAGTATAAATGGCATCTGTAGGCACAGCCCAATGACTTATTTTTTGTATCAAGATATCAGCAGTGGATATTATGCCCTCTCTCTACATCTCTGTGAACTGCCCTAATGACAGAATTAGAGAAAGCAACAAGGGGAAGCAGATACACAAGAGAAAGGCCTCCCTCCAGTGACATTATGGGGAAGAAGAGCAAGTCGATACACAGTACACTGTGACAAGACAATGTGAAGACACTGCTCTGCTGAAGAGGGGAGAGAGAAAGGATTTGCCCTGGAGAGAAGGGTGGGCTTTTTGCATTATGAATCCAGCGCATGTATATATCAATTTTCTTAGAACAGTAAGGGAGGGGGGGCTATTTCCTAGAGCTGATTAAAGAAGCATGACTCGATTTTCAATTTCAAACGACTCGGGGGGCATTCCAGTCGACTGCAGACAGGAAATGAATACCATACATGCACTGAACAAGGCAGATGCTTTTGAATCTGACACTTACGTGAAAAGAAAATATCTTCATTTCTGTCCCCCCTCCGCCCCACCATCACTAGTTAGTTCTGAGCTATTTTTAGGATAAATGGTTTTATTCTTCGAACTTGTTACAATCTCGGCATGTGCCTGAAGCCACCCAGACGCCACTGACAATAAACTGTATGGAGCAGGCTAAATGCATCTTTAGATTAGTCCCAGCAGCCAGATGCAGGAGCGAGGTAGATAAGCAGTTCAGGTTTGAGATATCCTAAGCTCCTCTGTTGAGGAACAGAGATGCGATGCTAGCTGATACATCAGATCCCAGGGAGGGAGAGCTGCTTCTGTACAAAGACAGATTCCACACAGCAGGCACACTGCAGAGCAGGTTGGAAGAGTGTTTTTTGGTACACTGGGGCACAGAACTCACTTCCACCTACTTAATTGTGTAGATATACATAATATACATCTTTTCTCTTCATACAGCTCTTACAAGTGAACTGCAATAATCCTCTTGGTGTTTAGGGTTTACAACCCGATTGCTATGTAATTGTGACTCCTTTTATCAATGGCAACTGTGTGTATCGGGGAATTGGCATGTACAGCTCTTTCCCCCCACCTAGTCCATATGTATACAAACACAGCATTTCAGCTGCAAACTCCTCTTGTATTTTATTGTGGAAAGACTTAAATAGGATAAAGAAAAAATATTAGAGAGGTGGTATTAATCTGGCCCTTACTCTGTTGTTATGGAAATACTTAGTTCATTTTATTTTGATGTTAAAGATTGCCATAGCTATATTCCTAAGAACACAAAAAATTGATCCTCTTGGGAGAGAGACACAAGAAGAAAGAGGGGGAGGTAGGTGAGAAAGGCAGCTCTGATCCACATTATTCAAAAAGCCATGAATGCTAGATCAAAGAAGAGCAAGAATCCAATTCACTGCCGCTGAAGGATTTCAGCAGCTTTTTCAGAGCTATTGATCCCTCAAGGGCAAACTCTTTTAAACACTAGGTGATGCTTCTAGCTAGCCAGAACTCCCACCTTACACTGCCTAAGCCTCACGTAGTTCACTTTCATCAGCTGGCATACTGGGGAAAGCAGAGAAGCTGAGACACTGCTGTATATGGGCCTGATGAAGGAGACATAGAGCAGAGTGCAGAAATAGCATGTGTGCATTTTCTGCACCAGATGTTGCCTTTTTAATGGCAATAATGGTCGACGTTAAGTAAAAGAACAGATTCCTCACTGAAGAGCTGTGTGTTTGGTGGAGTGCTTTGTCCCAGAACAGAATGCAGTCACCCTGAGGAGAGCTCTGAGCCAGATTTGTTAGTTCAGAATTGACTTACTGATAAATATAAAAGCATCTCCTATTTGGTGTGGGATGAAGACACCTAAGGAGCTACCGCAGCTCAGCTGGCAAGCAGTGACTTGTCCATGAGTTTGGACTCACAGGTCTAATCTGAACACCTAGAAGGCACAGGACCCAACCATAAATCAAGCCCTAAACTGTCAAATGCACTACAGATTGGCATCTTTCCCCTCCCTTTCCCTTTCTTGGAGTCTGGTAGAGAAGCATCCAGGTGTTCAGCCTTGTCAGGACACTTCAGGATCATGCCTTAAGCAAAGGCCACTGGAATTGGGTGCAATAAAGCAATTTCACCTGCTGCATCCCCAGATGGTTTCCTAAGAGCTGCCTTTGGGCTTCTGATACAGATCCGTTTGCAGCAGGCTCATTGCTGCTTCCATCATCGTGTCCCTGGGAATGCTCCATTCATCCTGCCCTCCACATCTGCTATGTTACACACAGAGCTACAACAGTGAATTACAGATTATTCAGCTCTTTCCAAGCTCTGTTCACAATTCAAAGTCCATCTATTCCCACCAGCACTTAGAGCAACTTGGTACCTTAGACATTTTCATTAAATAGATGACACTTTTCCTCTGCAGGTTTTGATCTAGAGCTAGCACTGCTACCATTTAAATGCATATCAAAAGCTCCAGGACTCTACCAGGCTAAATAGTTCATTTAAAACCTTCGGTGCTATTGTTCCAGTACGCCTGAAGACACAGGCACAGTGTGGCTGCCCTAGGTTCCCTTTTGATATATATTTTCACAAATGTTAGACATATACATATCAACACCTCTATTCTTTCCTAATAAAAGCTTGGACTCTAAAGCACAAGATGAGGAATAGATACTCTATTGGCCAGCTGCAGCAAGCCTTTCATAAATAACACGACAATCAACCCCGGTAAAGGAAAATGATACTCCAGAAGCTCTATCATGACATACATCTGTTTTGCTATTGTAGGCAGGAGTAACAGGATAGACAAAGTTAAATGCTGAATGCCTAAACAAACTCTGAGTTAAGAAGAGATGGTAGTAGTAATGATGGATGAATTGTAAACCACCTGCAAATGTTAAGATTGCTGCACTCTTCTGCAGACCATTAAGTCCACGCTGCAAACCTCCAATAGACAGGGACTGTGCCCTATAAAAATCATGATGAATGCAGGCTTGTTTTTATATTATGGAGGTCCTAATCCTCCTCCTCCTCTGCCTTTGCGCTATTGTTACAACATCAAAGACCAACTGCTGGCCGAGATACAGTCAATATGAAAAGGGCGACCAGCAAATTTACTGCTTGACTTCACTCCCTTTAAATGGAATAGGCACCATGGCCCTTTTTCAAAGTCCAATCACAGACATATATCTTTTTTATTGGACATCATGTACAATAAAGTGAAGCTGTAACTTGGAAAAAAAAATTGAACACCTTAAAAAAATCCCATGAGGTGAACATTCCTTTATAAAAATATCACTGTGGTTACGTGCTTTGAAAAACTTTGGGCACTCTGCAGGGCAAAAGGCATGAGCTGGCTAGGTTATAGTTTAGCTAAGGTGCATACCCATGCCTAATATCTAGTTGGTTCCAAAAAAAACCCCCAACAAACAATCAAATAACAAGAAGCGATATATTTAAGACAGAATGCCAGTGGCATTCAAATAAACTGAAATGGCAGCATTCATGTCACAAGAATCATTAACTGCTTTGTTATAGCCTGCTTTGTGCAGTGAACCTTTACAGACTTCTGCAGTCCAGGGAATCTTAAAATCGGCTGCACAAAATGGCAATATATAAACTGCACCTTAAACAACTCCTGGATGATTATGGAGGTAATTTCAAGAGATGCTTTCAGATGAGAGTTGTATCTGTAGCCACTACAGACAGGGACAGTTTTATTGCTGTTGTATTGTTAAATAGAGGCTAAATAATTCCTTGCTATGAAACTAAGTAGTGCATAAGCAACTCATATGAGGTAGGAGGTGACTATATCGGGATGTTACAGAATCCATACCAGTTAGCTATGCTTCTTATTTGTTTTTCTGGGTAACTTGTGCAAATGGACATTAGCCAATATCTGATTATTAATGTTATATATCAAGTCCATTTAAAAACGCTGCGCTGATATAGTGGCAGATAAACCCAAGTAATTTTATGTTTTATTACACCTTAATATAAAATCTTAAAACACAAAGATTTTTATAGTAATATTTGGCAGGTGGTTCCCATAGAGTAATTGTGGTTTCCTCCTGGCAAAATCTGCTGCTCCTGGGATACTTCTAAGGCAAGAAAGATACCAAAATTATGTGACTAGTTTTTGAAGCACTAGCTTCCAAAAAATAGCCATTGTATCTCTAGGCCCTCTTCCTTGCTCCTTCCGTTTGATTAGGCTTTGTTGTTAGTCACGTCCTCTTTCCACTGCAGATTACAGCACAGTTCTTCTGGTTCAAGGATCTCATCTCCTGCCCAGCCTTTCTTGGACATATACAAGAAAAAGCATTCCAATGACAGTGTTCTATTGTTCAGTACCTGAATGCCCAAATCAGAATAGTTTGGACTGAAAAGGACCTTAAGATCACCTATTTCCAGCCCCTTGCCAGGGGCATGGACACTTCACACTAGGTGACATTGCCCAAGGCTCTGTCCAGCCTGGCCTTGAACACTGCCAGGGACGGAGCATTCATCACTTCTATGGGCAGCATGTTCTGGTGTCTCACCACCCTCACAGTAAAGAACTTCTTTACTCAACAGGAATGCAAAGGCAAGATGCCTGAAGGAAGCTTTCTGGAAGCTAAACTTGATCCATGGAACACTGACTCAGTAACTGTTCCTCAGAAAGGGAGGAATCCACTTTTTCAGAGCAGCCCTCTAAACAGTGGCAGAAGATCGGGCACATTATTTGGGTGGTTATAGATACCTACACTGCATTCATAATGGTATTGTCACAAGGGCTGATCTCAACAGCCATGGAGGCAGAAAGTAAATCTTAATCTTTCTGAGGAAGAAGAGCCACTGTGGAACAAAACAGTCCAGAATCTTTCAGTGCGTATGAAACCAGCAATGAAGCATAATGGATAGAAATGAATCTGTGAAAAGCCACACGTCAAAGCCCAGCTTGTCTTCACGGATGGACGTTCAAATCGTGTGTTACGTGCATACCAGCTCTGTAGAAAAACCGAGCTGTGAAAGATCCATACCCAAGAGGAATTGCAGCTGGTTCTGCAGCCAACACAAGTCATTGACTTGTCTTGCTTTGTGAAAGTCAGTGGAGCAAGGTCAATTTAAACACATCACGAGTGCAGGTCTAACACGGGGGTGTAAAAGCCAAGGTATGTTTGATCTTCTCAATATGGACTGATTCCACCAAGAGTGGTGAGAGAAAGTTTCATCTCTGATTTTCTTTATCTCTCTTTCATCTTTATGAGCATCTCCATAACATTAAAAGCGCCCAAATAGCACTACTCTACAAGAGCTTAGAGGTGAACAACTCCAGGCCTGCTCTCGTCTTGCTGACTGCCAAAAGGAAGGTGTAAAAAAATATGACCCACTGCTACGAGTTCCCTAAGCACTGAAAAACAGGAGCAAAAGGATAAAGGCACTGCTTACCAGTACCACTCACAGCAGCTCCTCTGACCATGCATTTTACTGCCATGCAACTGACCGCTGTGGTGAGCCATCACTTATTACAATAATAAGTTACATTTTACTTTGTTTTCTTTCTTTTTCTGGTATTTCAAATAGAAAATGCATGGAAATACCAACACTGGAAACATTCTGCTCTTACTCAGGTACCAATATGCTCACTACTCTACTTCTTAGAAGAGTTATTCATCTTTGTGCTTTGGACTGTGAATTTAGCCTGGCATTTTCTGTCTTCAACAGTTGTAAAATCAGTGTCCTAGAGGCACAATGGTATTAAAGTGCAACAGTAACCACTGCATCATTTAACACTCCCTTTTGCAACTTACCAAAGCACTTTGTATTTTTC
>WYDI02024811.1:0-92809 GCA_009867235.2 Psittacus erithacus | reverse complement strand
AATCCCAGGCACAGCTCCAGGTTGGGCAGAGAAGAGATTCAGAGCAGCCTTGTGGAGAAGGACTTGGGGGTGTTGGTTGGTGAGAAAATGAACATGAGAAGCAGTGCATGCTCACAGCCCAGAAAGCCAACTGTATCCTGGGCTGCATCAAAAGGAGCGTGACAGCTTTTGGTTTCCATGTCATATGCAGTTTCAACAGCATGCTTGTGAAGGCTTTAACCAGATTTCTCACTCAAGCTATATAATGTACTCAGCACTTTAAAGTGGTTTACAATAACATAGCTTATTGCTACAGAGTCTTCTCCTGGTGAGCACACAGAAGAAGGGGCTCTTAGTTTTCTGTTCTTGCTTTATTACCTTCTCCAAGAGTTAATAGCTTGGGAAATTTTTAACAGCATAAAATACAAACCAGATACATGCAGCCATTAGAGAAGTTCATCCAAATAATGCCCAAACAAGTAGACCTACACCAGCCATTAAACCAAAGGCTAATAACAAATGTCACTACATTTATACAACTGATAACAACTCCCAAGGTAGCTTTCAGGAAGGGGAAACATTGTTGAAGCTTACTCAACTGAACTCTGCGCAACTAAACAAATACTCTTTTGAATAAAGAAAACACAAGTGCATATTATTCATCACAAGTATTCTCAGTTAAATACAGAAAGTTAAAGCTGAAACTGGTTAATAAATATCCAATTTCAACAGACATTTTGCACAAGTACTTTCACTGGTGTTTGCCCCCCCACCCTCATATTTTAAATAAGCAAACTTACCAGGTCTCCACTTTCTGGAACTGTAGGAAAAAAAAGAGACGAAAGAAGTGAGTGAAGTACATACAAACTACATTTGAAGCTAATGCGGACAAATTAATGTTCAGTTACCTTCAGGAGGACTAAAGAAGTTAAAGAAAGAATCATTTGAAACAGTTTTTGTCACTGTTCTAACTGTTCCACGACCCTTATGTTTCTGCTTCTTCTTAATGGTTTTCAAAGTAACATTTTTTCCTTTTTTCCAGTCTATTTGGCAACTGAAGAGGGAAGAAAAAAAAAGCAGCTGCAGCTCATTATCATTCCGCTTATTTATTCAGCGTTATCTTTTCATTACTTCATTCATCAAACCCAAGACTAACAGTTTCATTTTATGATTGAAGTGTTTTCATACAGAAGTTTCTCCTTCCCCACTCAATCTAGGAAATGCTATTTTCATTAGCTACCAAGTTCTGCCTTGTTTCCTATCAAAGAAGATCACTCCATTTTTAGAGCTACATATCAATTATAAGGTAATGTTATATTTCATCATATTAGTAATATGCCAAGGTTTACCACACCTACCATTGTAATCCCCAAGTCCTTAAAATAATGCATGAAACAGATGTGTAGTTTGGGGCTGGTTTCAGCTGTCTGTTGCAATTTTGCCCCCTCTTGTTTAATTTGGTTTTTTGTTTGGTCAGTTTTTGTTAACTCTATCCTGCTTACTTTATGCAAAATCATGCCCACAGACTTGCCTCACACTCAAAAATAACTCTGGGGACATGCAAATGAAGTCACGTCCACGACTGTCCTTATTTGTGCAAGTTCCTGATTAGATTCCTTTAAAGACTCAAAGGAAGGGAATGAGCTGTTTTGGGATAAGAAAAGGCTGTCTCAGGTAAAAGACAAAACATGGACTACGAATGAGTCATTTTCACACCAGCAGTGTCATCTTACAGTGACCTCTGCCAGGATGTATGCTTTTCAAAAACTGTCCAAACTGAGGAAGATAAAACCGTTTGACCAAAAATACTCAAACACTTAAGACTAAATCTCACAGGATATTTGCAGAAATGTGTTACATTAACTGACTGGGAAATGCAGTGGTAAATGGAAGTCAGTATCAGTAACTGCAGAATAATATACAGGAAAAAACAACCATGACTACGAAGCGACAGACTCTAAAGTAGTTGCTAACACTCAGAAGAGGAGTCAGAACATTTAAGACACATTAACAGGCCATATACAGAGACCTGACGTAGCCACAAGGCTAATTATATACAACTTGGGTTTCTGTCACCCTTCTGTTCACAAGAGAAGGGACATGTACAGAAAAAGATTATTTAGTGTAAGGAATTAACAGCTAATTTGGAACAAAAGGCATCACTGAGAAAGGAGTATGACAGCTCTTCAAAATCACAAGGAAGCTGGAGCTAACAGGAGATAACAGTTCTTCACTTCTCAAATGGGTTAATTGAAAAGAAACTCAGAGGCAAGCACTCAACACTTGTAAAACAAACTGGACAACTGCAGTATGGAAAGAAGAACTGGATCAGACTTCCCAAAACACTGCACATCAAATACAAAAGAGATTAAAAGTGATCCAACAAATTTTGAAAAAAGCTAAAGGCCTACAAAAAGATAACACCATCCACCTTCCAATCCAGCTCTAGCAACTGCCTATTTCTAAATAAATACTGATTAGATCTTTTTATTTATATGCATATATAGTACATATGCATTACATAAAATATCTAATTTTATATACTGTATTGAAGCTACTTAAAAATACTGGAAAAATTAAGTCAAAGCCAGCTGTTTACGAGTTATTAGGTAACAGTCCCTTTTCCAGCACCTTCCCAAGCTGCAAGTCTACATGTTGGATAATGCTAAGGAAGAGACTGCTACATTACCTTGAAGTTATTTATTAGCACTTACCCTGTACAACCCATGATTTCTGGTCCATCAAAGGAGAAGGGATCAGAATCGTCTGGCTCTGACCTCATTCTGTATGTCTTTGTCAATACTTCATTTGTGAAGTAGTCATTTGGTTCAAAATGAAATTCTAATGTGAAACTCTTAAAAAGAATTGCAGAGCATTAACTTCAGCAACACATACCTTTGATTTCTAAATACCTAAAATCTCTAAAACCAAAAATACACATGGAAGGAATATATCTACCTCCTCTGATACTGAAATACTGCATATACATAACTTGTTCTAGAATTTGCTGCCCAAGTTGTACAATAAATCTTCAAATGTTTTCATTTACCATATTGATCTTGTGCTTACTTGTACTTATTAGTTCATATACTGCTTGCAGTAATGACACAAGATCTAGAGTACAGCTCTCTCAGTGCTAACTTATAGAGAGAACTTCTAAATTTAAAATATGAAAACTTCACAAGCTATCTGATTTCTGGCAAGGAAATTATATCCAATTATATACAGCAGCTATACAAAAAGCACCTACAGGTACCAAAATTTAAAGGTGAAACTTAATCATAAGATATTAAGGCCTAGTTATTAACTTATCAGAATTTGAAGGCTAAATTAAGCATAAATTAATTCATACAGTACTGCAAGACTAGTACTAGTCTTTGTACTGTTCTTCAGAAGACAAGCAGCCGTGTATTTCTCATGACTGCCACAAGACAACTGGCTATCACAGACCATGCTACTAATATACAAATAAATCTTTAGATAACACAAAAGTAATCTTGTTTAATAGGTTCAACTAACCATAGGCTGTCCAACTTCTGAAAACTTCACTTTTATATCTTTTAAGTGTTTCAGGATAGGTTCATCATGTTCCTGTAAAGAAAAACACAGGTTATTCAATTTTCAAAACATTAAATTGTACATACATTTAAGACCCTGCAGAGATGAAAAGCCAGTTTTAGAATGAGTTTTACATAGCACAAGAACCTCATTAAAGCACTGAAACACTTCCATAAACTTGACCAGCAGATGGCAACAACGACTGCATGGAAAAATTTTCACCGTAGTACACAACCTAAATCTGCGCAAACACCAAATACAGTGTTTAGCAGTATCTAATACATTTTTGACGCCCACAATCTTATAAGTACAGAAGGTGTATTAATAGGGCAAAACAAGTTCAACGAATAACACAATAAGAAGGTATTCCAGAGTGCTCTGTGCTCTCAGTTGACATCCAAGTACTTGTGTCTCTAGGAGAGCAAAAATGGAACATCAAGTAATGTACTGGTGGCTACTCCTTTCTTAAAGACACTTGGATTAAATATTAACACAACTTTAAACAAGCCTGGACCACCACCTACCTGAACCATATCACTGAGTAAGTCCACGTTCTTGAATACTGTCAGCCAAAACTCAGGAATTCCTTTAGGGTCTTCTTTTTCTTCATCTTTTTTTTCCTCTTCAAGCTTGGCTTTCTCTTTCATTTCCTCCTTGATAAAAATTTTAGTTTTTCTTAATTTTAAGAGAGTGACCAGAAGGTTCATTAACAGTTTTATGTTGATACAGAACAGATTGTGTCATGTGCATGCTTTAAGCAATCAAAGAATTATGATAATTATTATAAGTAGTCATTATGCATCCAATTTTATTTTTAACTTTAGTTACTGTATGAAATATTATTTCATGCTAAAGGTTGAAATATTGATGAGAACAGATTAAGATACTCACTGAAATTTCCTCTTCAACATCTACTTTCCATTCACATTCTTCCTCTGTAGGTTCATAAATTGCATTGATGATTTCACTTCGCTGGAAGATTAAACCAAGAATATGTTCAAATTTCCTACTTTTTGTAACTAGCAATGTCCTAGCCAATAAATTCCTAATCCTGAACTTACATAATTAGTAATACATTAACTATGTACCAAAACTTTTTCTTCCAGTCCTAGAAGACAACTCAGCAATTAAGAGCTTTTTAATGCAGTAAAACAAACACCAGAGTTCCAGAAAGGTTACCACATCATCTGATACCTGCTCAATTAACAAGATGAGACCTGGCATATTGAAGTGACTTTGGTAAGCATAGAACAAACTGAACCTTTCTCTCCCTTTATCTTAGCTGATATTCACATGGATGGTAAAGCTGTATCAACTGAATCGCATGGGCACATACAAGACCAAAGTAATTCAGAACATGAATTAGCTTTCAGTTTATATTCCCCTGTGTTTTAGCTAGAGCTTTTAAGTACAAAAACAGATAGCATTAAAATACCTTGTCAAATAAAGGCTGATAGAGAGCAGCATACTTTCTTTCCAGTTCATGAACTTCCTCATAGAACTTTGCTTCTATCTGTGCACACTGAACTTGAAGATTCTTGAGAGCATTCACACGTCTTTTAACAACTTTAGGCAAGCTGAAAAATTCAGCAACAGAACAGTTACTAACTGCATTCTAAGCACATGCTGACCCCTCCTTACCCAGTCCCCTTGCAAATTAACCAACTTGCATTAAAACAGATTTTACACTCTATTTTAAGCTTTAGAAAGCTGTACAAATCAAAACTATGACCCACAGATCAAAGCTCACCCACTGCACCATGCAGATCGAAACTGTTAGCATGGGCTTTTAAACGGAGACTTAACCTCAGTTAGAGCCAGAGTATCCCAAACACCTGGGTTTAATCATGGTCAAACATGAGACAAACTTGTACAACAGAATTAAAACCCAAGTTCTACATTATTAACAAACAGCATAGTAAATTCATGTGATTGAGCATAATTAAAAAAGGTCTTATCACTAATTGGCTTGGTATTATGAAAGAATGTTCAAGACAATCAAGTTGTTCTTTGCTAAGGAAGGTAATCTTCAATATTCACATTTTTATTTCACCAAGGCAAGCAGCTGGTACTACTGCCTTCTAACGTATTAACTGTCACTCTCAAAGCGAGCCAGAACTGGTTTGCTAAATGAGCCACTGCATTATACATGCGTAAAAGGAAAGCAATTAAGGCAATCTTCATCGTAAATACTTGTCAGCTACAACTCTAAGTACTAGTTTCACTTTAGCTAACTATGGTAACATAGACTTACTGTTAGGACAAAGTCACATACATCAAGGTGACAAGTGAGAGTCATGGGGTAGGTTGCCGACAGCCTCCCTTGCCTGGGAGGTGGGACAAACTGGATACAGAAAATTATTATGTTAACTTCCTATATTTGTTTTATTTAAGCAGTTGTGCGGTGTTATTTAGAACACAGTAGTGAACAACTGCTTTTAACTGTCAGGACCAGTTTCAGGTTAGAGGAAGTAACTAAGAACGCACTAGCTTACCTTACACACTGAGGGTTCATATTAATTACTAAAGCTGTTTTACATCTACCAGATAGAACAGGCACATCTTCCAATACCCCTGTTCACTTTAAAATGCAGAAATGTTCTCCTCAATACTTTTATAATCAACATGAATATACTATTTCTGGTTGCTAATATGCATATAACCATTAAATCAAGATTTCCCTTAACCTTCCAATTTGGGCAAAAGTACATCTGTTACACTATCAAAATGCTTAAATTTAGACATGTATGTTCATAAAGGGTTGATACCATTCTCATTAGTCTGACATTTCTGAAGAAGTCAAGTTAATCACTTGCTGTAATTTTATCTTCAAGTACAATATCAGATCCAAGAGCAACTAAAGTAGAAAGTTCTGTCAGTTCAAGAAAAAGGTGCTAAGGAAGAAAATTAGTATGACCATACAGTTGAGTCATACAATGATCGCCCACTTAACGCCACATGCATATATTTACACTATGAGTACTGGCCTTAACAATGCATATAAAGAACTATGAAATTCCTACGAGGTAGTGCCCCACACATTCAGGATGGCCAGTTCCAGTATGTCAGAGTGAAGATT
Organism: Psittacus erithacus; assembly: GCA_009867235.2. Classification (NCBI taxonomy): domain Eukaryota; kingdom Metazoa; phylum Chordata; class Aves; order Psittaciformes; family Psittacidae; genus Psittacus; species Psittacus erithacus. The sequence goes on along the minus strand of WYDI02024811.1, from coordinate 86,193 downwards.
TTAACCCCTTTATTAAAGAATCTAGAGTCTTTTGCACATGTCAAAGCTACATTTCATGTCAACTAGTACATCGCTATGCGTACATCAACTGCCTTTACAAACTCTGCACTTTTTTATAAAAAAGAAAAGCAGTTTCATGAAAGAGACAGCTCTTAAAGTAAATCCAAAATGGAGAAGCAGACCATGAAATCTGAACTGGACTTCACAAGTACAACAATGGCAAGGAAAACCTGTTGCTCTAAATACAAGCCACTAGAAAAGGTTATCATCACACAAGAACGGAACCTCCTGTGAGCAGCTGATGGAAATTCTGCTCTATTAAAGTATGTTTCATTAGAATTATTGTGGCCAGGCACAGGTGAAGAAGTTACTGGATAGCTGCCAAGCAATTAGCAAATTCCAAGCCTGAGCAGACAGATGTTTTCCTGGAACCTGTTTAATTTCCTACCAGCTTATGCATCTAGTTCCTTAATAGCTCACATAACTGGCATTTAGGATCCCAGATTGCTGCTGACTTCTGTGCCATCACAGTGTCTAGACTCTGTAGATGACTAAACTAAAAAATAATACTTGGGAAGACATTTAAGAGCCACCTGTAAAGACTGGTTAAGTAAGCATGCATATATGCTGAGAAAGTGCAGACTCAAGTTACACACATTTTCCAGTTCTTTTCGTATTGCAAGCTAGGTAAGTGTTCGGTACAGTGGCAAAGTTGCAATGCTTTTGTGTTAAAAAAAGCACTACTGTACTTGGAATTGATGAAGAAATGGTACAGTATGTCAGAGAGCAGCTGACTAGAACATCATGTAAATCAATGTTACCACTTTTGTTCACTTCTTAGGTCAAGGATCTGAAAAGTTAGTAGACATTAATTAAGATCAGAAAAAAAAAAACAACCAAGAAAAATACTGTGTATAGCCTGCAGCGTACAGTATCTGGGAGAGAGAACGTGGGTACCCTTTGACTCCATGCTCTTAACTTGGGTCAGTATTTATTAAGAAAGACTTAGTTAAATGGGCTTTTCTTTCACACTATCATCTATCACAGAAAAATGGTATTAGTAGAAGTAGCAGCAACAGCAATGCCTGTTATTCAGTTCAAGTCAATAGCAATGTAGGACTGTATCACAGCAAGACAGTTGTATTGTTTATAATTCCTGTGGATGTGGTGAAATGTTCACACACAATCAGAAATCACATGAGAACAAAAAAATCCTATTAATGGGGACCAAGTAAGGAGACCACATGATATACTGCTAACAATATTCCTAATTTTATTAGCTAATGGTTGCAGTCTAACAAAAAAAATTACTATATTAGTGACAGCAGGGCTCCAGGTATTTTTTGTACTTAACTGATTTTTCACGATTAAGGCAAAGCTACAAAAGACATTCTAAGTAGCAGCAAAGTATCTTTTAATAGTGTGCCATATCGTAACTGCAGGAGAAAAGGTCAGCCATTGTAAATATTAACATTCTTTTGCTCATAAAACCACAAATAAAAACTCAACAATTCTACAGACGGACTACATCAGCTTTCCTGCTATCTAAGCAGCATAGTTTATGACTGAACAGACAATACTGTTCAGAAAGCGGAACTGTTTGTATCACTACTCATACTGAACAAATACTGTACCTTTCTATATAGCCTGTAGATGTGCCTACCAGACCATCAAGTCTTTCCTGAAGGGCTGCAAGAATCTGAGGATTTTGCATCATCTGTACAGTCAACTGCCGAGCTAAATAAAAAATAAATTACATTAAGTGCATCTTTTAGACTGATCTTGAAAGAAAAGATATTTAAATACTACAAAAGAACAGCACATTTACTATATATACGCTTGTAAAAAGAAAATAGGCAAAGTAGTATTTCAAACACTTTTCCACTTGGGAAGCATGGATCAAATCCATCATATTCTGCACACTGAAACAGCACCTGGATTAAAATGGCCGCTACTCAGCAAGCTGAGCTTTTTTCTTTTTGTTAAAAGGGAAGGTTCCTTGATGCCTTCGAAGGCATTAGTTTTGCCTTGACTGCTTTTACTTTAAGAAGGGAATAAAAACTGGAATGGGGATTTCCATTCCATTTTAGGTAAATGGAAAGACACAAAAAAATTTCAGACTTAGATTTGTAAATACATGTTTGCCTAATTTTTCCTGCAAAAGAATATATTATTCAGTAGTCTGACACATTACTGACTACTAGGTCCCTGAAGTCTACTATCTTCACCATCTTTAGAAAGCACTTTGTCCAAATGGGAAACCTGTTTCAAACAATGAAAAACACATGGATTCCTAGCCTAAGGTTCCATTATCCATATTAACATCAACCCTTCTGCTCAAAATTTGTGCCTCAATCTACAGAAATGAATTTCACAACTTCGTATTTTTAATACTTATTAATAACTGATTTAATACTAAGCAATAACTGATCATACGAATTTATGGTCAGTTCTTATCATGCTGTTTTGCCTTCTTCCCTCTATCCCCAACATCAACAAACAGGCAGACAAATACTTTGCATTCCTTATAAGTTACTAGGTTTATACAGCATTCTTCTGACACATCCAAATCAGAGTGAAGGTTCTGAATCCTTCTTGATGCATAAAGCTTTTAGAAATAGCATACCATTTTCTATTTCTATGCCCTTCACTACAGTAACCACGTGAATATTCTCTTCCACTTTAATGTCCTAGCACTGAAATTCCATGCTGAAAAGTTATGCTTCAAGTGACATCCAAGACAGCAGTCTTGCTTCTCCAGAACAATTGCAATCATTTTATATTACTGGATATAGTGTAATTATTTCTTAAAAAGGCACTACATCACATTAGTCAATACTACTCCTCTTGTCAAGGTATCTAATTTTCTCTGGTCTTATTATTCATAAGTCTTTCCTATACACTTGAAAACCTACCCAGTTGTGCCATTTGGGTCTCTTGCCAGGTATTCTTTATTACCAAATCAGTATAAACATTACACGCAATGGTATGCCTATGCAAACAGCTATATCCCCTCAAACTGAGATCCAAACACATATTCTGTTTCACAAGTTCTTGGATTTATGAACACTACTTCTTCAAAGAGCTTTCTCCTTAAAGTATGACTACTTAGTGCCCACAGAAGGACTTTTGACATACTTGACCAGAATTATCTAGATTAAAAAAAAAAAAAAAAGGTAAATCAGTATAACCTAAGGAAAAGTTGTGCATGAAGAATACACTAGTAAACTAGACAAGCAAGAATTACAGATACAAAAAACTGCTTAGCATTGTGTCAAGTTTCCCTACTACTGAAACATGTTTCCAATTTGTAAAATCCGATTTCCCTCCAAGACTCCTATAGTATAACTTCCCCTAAGATCCTCATTACAATAGCTGGAAATAATCACTAGAAAACCCCACATTATTCACCTCCAGGTTCCTTTGCAACAGCTGAATACCTACCATTTAATTACGGTAAGCTGTTCTTCAGCTGCCCAATGTGTTCCCCAGAATTTTGCAATCCAATTTTGCAAAGACTTCTTTCAACAGACACAGCAAAGCCTCTACCATCACCCTGAGCAAAATTATCATACTTTTCCTTAGTGTTGTTACTCTGTTCAAGCAACCACGTTATGGGGCACTATCAGCAGTCCAAATCAGTTTATTGCAGAGATTATTAGTTATTTCTTTTTTGGCTGTTTGCTCTTCAAAATTCTGTGTGTGCTCCCAACCATTAACTTCAAAGCATGAATAAGACCATTCAGACAGACAAAAGTATTCTGATACGCGTTCAGGTTTTTTTGCTGCAAGGGTAGTGGGGGGGCAGGAAGAGAATAAAGATTTATTGATTTTATTCATTTTAAGAGTAACACTAAGCATGATTTTTCTTCTGTTCACAGTCAACTCAGCAGCAAATTATTGAGCAACTGATCAAAAAAGTAACAGCAATACACGTACATATACAGACCTGATTTTTTTTCTACCCAAAGCTTCACATTTTCAGCTTTTAACTGACATTAGCTTTGAAAGAATTTACTCACGTACCCATCATAATCCTTTCTTTTCCAATTATACACTCTTACAGGTAGCCAAGTGCTGCCTGACTGGCACTAACCATAACCTAAAATGAGTGAATGAAGACAACTAATGGAAATCACACAATTGGAAAACAAAAAAAAAAATGTCACTTCAAAATTTGAATCAGTTGTGCATCAGTAGTTATGTTTTAGCATTTCCTATTACTTTAAGTAGTAAAATCCTTTTAACGCATTCATTAGAAAGCATGCATGCAACTGCTTAGAATTTTCAAAGTTACCTTTGCTATTGGCGTCTTCACCAGTTTCTTCCTCTTCTACTTCTTCAACATCTTCCATATCCTGTTGATCAAGTTCAGACTGTTCTTTGCTATTAGGAATATTCAGTAACAGATCAAGTTAATTTTATAAAATACCATAATAAGCTTAAAGAGCTCAAATTAGAGATCATGCAGGTAGAAGCAAACTGTTGCATCAGTTTTGATCTACGATAATCTAGAAGTCTATATAGCCAAAGCTAAATTTGTCTTCATAGATTCAAGTTTTACATCAGCAGTCTCAGAACTGTTTAAAGAACCAGCCACTTTCCAGAATTTTGAAGAATCCTTTTTACAAAAGAATTCACTCAGCTCCTGTTCATATCAACAAGTCAGAACCTTTTTATGCTCTATACAGCCTCTTTGTTAAGATGTGCAGGCCTTGAGAACTGAGGGTAGGTTTACCTAAACTATACTTTGAATGCCATAAAATGAGCAAAGTATAGAAAAAAATCTACATATAGTGAAACAATAATAATGAGCAGTACCAATATTGTTTTCCCCTCCGGAATTCCAACTAACATACTACATTGACTAGTGTCTTGTTTTAGTTTTGGATTTACTTACAATTAAGATCCCAAACCCAACTTAAAACTTCCATGCACTATAAACCTCACATTTCGCCACAGTGTAAAAATCATTACCTAGACCCTGTCTGTCAACTATCTGGAGATTACAGCCATCTGAAGTACAGCAAAGGACATAGTAAGAGCCAGAGCAACCTACAGATTTTACTTACTTGTCTATGTCTGCCATTCTCCTAGATTTCAAACCCTAGAGGAGGGGGGGGGAAAAAAAAAAAGTAAGAACAGCAGCATTAGACTTCACTTACAAGGTCTACAGGCAAGTGCCATAATCCTAAAAAAGAAAAAAAAAAAGAAAAAGAAAAAAGAAACAAACACAAACTATGTCAGCTTTAAGAAATAGGATAAATACATATTATAATCTGAAGAGTGGCTTATCTCCCATATGCTTTGAGCCCTCACTTTAAAGCATAGAAAAATATTAAAAATCTGTTCTGGTTTTGAACCAGTAGATCCACTCATATATATCTAAGTACCAGAAAAATTCCACATTGCATTTCTTCTAGGACTGTACTAGCACCACAGACTGAAAACTAGTCTTGTTCCAGTATAAAATCAAAATATAACCCAAGAAAAACTGAAGCAAAAGGAGTGTCAGAACCATGTTGGTAACTGTTTACTCCAGCATGTAATTGCAGACAGAGGATACATATAGCTAAACCAGTTTATTTCAATACTAAAGAAGACTTTTGTGGCTTTACTTTTAATCTCAACTCTACAAACATAATCCAAGTAGTTCCTCAGAATACCCAGAGAATAGTAAGAAAGTTTAAGTAAAGAACTGATGTCAGGTGCCAAGCTATTTAACAAGACTAATTTCCATGTCCTAAATGATCGGAATTTCCGTAGGTATCTCAGCATCATCATAAACACATTCCAGACACAACAGCAAGAAATATGTTGATACTATTGCAAATCTTGCATACTACTAAGCAGCTATGTTCACAAATGTATTACAAGATGAAAAACATCTTCCAACAGCAAAACCATACTTCAGTCTATTCTCCAAAGAGATATTTTGGGTAGCTTCAAATCAGAGACAATACTATGCACAAGAAAACATTGTCCTATTAATGCTGTCTTAGGTCTAATACTTCAAGAAAAAACAAGTACTGAGAATAATCCAAAGGTTCAGGGCGCATAGAAACTACTGCTTTAAGTCCCCATTTTAGCTGCTGCCCTGTAGGCTAAATGAATTTGAGTTTAATTCAGGAAGTTTAACTCCTTATAATGTATGTCAATGAGAATTTTAGTCAAAGCATCATCCCAGTAAGATCAGTGCACGAACAGTCATTATGAAGAGACATGTTAGAATATAAACTTCAGAATTTAACACCAACATTCTACATATAAAATAAAACATAATAACAACACATTATCCTGGTGTTATAACTACTTCCCAACAATTACATGGGAAGGGAGTATGATGTCTTCATTTAGGACCACAGCTTTACAGTGTCAATGAAGTATTTAGGAGACTGCATGTAATCAGAAAAGTTCAATTCCCCAGTATGCAGGAAAATTACAGAACCAACTAATTGTCAATTTATTTCAGAAAAAAAACAGTATTTGCTATCAAATAGAATGGCAGCACTGCTGAAAACAGAAGGACATCTAATAATACAGTAAGAAACTGAGGAATTCCAGTAATATTTTTAACTCATTTTAAGTTTCTCAAAATTCAGATCATGTTTGCCTGTACAGGGACTTCAGGTTTACACAGAGATGCAAGCTTCCTACATAGCAATTCCAAAGAGTGTCCTTTGGATGCCATTCTCAAAAGACAACATAGATCAAAGACCTAAATTGAAAACAAAGTACAATTAAAACTCTTAATTTAGACACTTCTATTCCTTGAGTTACATAGCATTATTTCTGATATGCAAAAGTTCTCATCCATGCAAAATATACAATCTTTTCCTTACACATTTCCTTTGAACTTGTTCTTCATGTAGGCCCTTTTCAATTGACAGTATCACAGTACAAGTGAAGACAAGATGCACAGCTCACCTGTCCCTCATCATCATAGAATCATCATAGAATAGTAGGAGTTGGAAAGGACCTTAAGATCATCTAGCTCCCCTGCCATGGGCAAGGACACCTGACCCTCAAACATGTTCACACATTTTTATGCAAATGTGACAGTGATCACATTCAATAACTATTATTGCTCCTTGCACAGACCAGCATTTCCTCTCTTCATTCTCCCCAGCAAATACAGCTTTCACTTTCCATAAAGCTAGAGGCAGGTCTTTCAAAAGTGTGACCAGTGACAACACAAACCCTGTAGTCATACCAAGCCAGTGGGCTAGTTGAACCAGCAGGTGAAGCACCTTAGATACATATTTCCTGAAAAAGACTGACTTCTACAGTTCACTTAAACTTTTTTTTTCTAAATAAGTTTATGAAATGGGCTATGACCAAGTCATGCCTGAAAACTTAAAAGCAATATTCATCCCATCTCCAACACTGGCCATTAACAGATGCGTATTAAAAAAAGTAATGACATGGCAAGAATTTCCCCAGAAACACTTTTAGCTGTCAGTCACATTCAGGAAAAACATGCTGGCTCAGGAACTGCAAGTATCTGACAACATCATAAAAATTTTTTATTCCATAAAGTAGTCCTCATCTTCCCTGAAAGCATGCAGGTAAGCTGATGTTATCACCCAAGCACCAAAGCACTAAATTCCTATTTCTGAATTGCAACATTCAGCTCAAAGATCATAACCAAGTCAGATTTTTCTACACTGGGCAGCAGTGTAGCAGAGAAATTCTCACCAGCAGTCTTTGTGTTTTGAATTCCTCAGTGGGTCCTTGTTTTCATCATTCTGAACAACTACCTGTCATCAGCAACCTTCATCCTTTCACTGCTTTCCCCCCTCTTTTCCAGATAACTTATGACCATACTGAAGACATTCATCTCGTTGCAGCACCCTTTGTGAGTTCCAGCACCTGCCCCACTTTCTCCTCACTGCAAGGGGCAGTTGCTCACCCTCTGCTTCCTGCCTTTTAAATGAACCATGCAAACACTATGTTTCTCAGCTATGGCCCATTTTACTCAATGACTTTGAATAACATTCTTCAAAGATTTTATTTTTTTTTTAAACAGACTTATCAAGCAGCTGTCAACTTCAGAACCTCCCTCTGGTGTGTTCCTATCTGCTTCATCCCACTTTTCCTGCTCTCCCTGCATCACTTTTTCATGTCTGATCCTTTAATCTTGCCCCCACATTTTACACAACTCAGTATCAGAACATTTGCAGTTGGAAAAGTTCTTCTGCAAACTGAGGAGATACTACTGTTTGTCATGACAGTGTCATCTGCCAGCTCTAGACAAGAGTTCTTGCATGAGGAAGATACAAGGCATGCCAACCAAACTATGTTGGCAGACATTTAAACTAATCTGTGCAACCCACTATCATGGATATGTAACTGCATCACATTTAATTTATTGTCAGGTACTTAAACAACCATAAGCTTCACTGCAAACACAGTTCTACTGGTAAAAAAACCCCAAGCCTGTAGACAGAAGAGCACTGAGAAAATACGTTCCTTAACAGCAAACAGCCTCCACTATTTTTGCACAATGCCTGATACAAGGTGCCAGTCTAATATCCAGAGCTTTGGATACAGTATGTACCATAATCAGTAATACTAAAATATACCACAGGAGGATTTATTTTGCACTATCTCTCCAAAACCAAGTACTTGTTGCACTCTGCTTTCCACAAGAAAGATGCAGCTGGTTTGTTTCAGAGGTGCATTTAGCACTGGGAACAGCAGCTGCACCTTGGCATGTGAACAGCAAGAAGCATTCACTAGTTTCACTCCTTGAAGCAGTTCCTGGGATATACGAGCTCATTAGCGGTCCATGCAGGATTATAACAGACCTGGCTACAGCTGCTGTTTTACTGCAAGGCTCAGTGTCTAAGTGATTGCTCTAGGCTGAGATACTACTTAGAATCTATGCCTTCTGACTGCAAAAAAAGGCTCATGAATGCTGATAAAGGGTAGCCTCCTTCCCTGCTCAAAAGCCAACACACAAATAACCTCCTTATTCGTAAAGCATTTTCTTTTCCTGTTACTTAAAACAGCTACAACCAGTAGGCACTGCATTATGGTCAAATACAGAGGTACCCAGAGGCCTCACTTACAATGCTTTGCTGTACTCTGTAACAATAGGCAGAGGAAAAAAATGGTTGCCTTTGCAGGGCTTTAAAGAGAGTACATAGGAAGTTTGTGCAACAAAAAGGAATCAAAGCCACGGAAAAGCAAGCTACACAGCAACTTTTCCAGAGGCTAAAGTTAAAATCCATTTCACACAGGTAGCTTAAGCCTGATCACAAGCCTGCCTGCCATCACAAATGTTCTTTTTCAAAACAAAAAGGTTAATCTAGCACAAGCTTAGCTGCAATTGATGACATTGGCGTAACTCCCTAAAAGCTTAAATTTTACCAGAACAATATGAAAATTTGCTACCATCATGATGTTCAAAGGACAGTTCACCTCTCTGTCATGGTTTTTAAGAAATGTACTTCGATAACATGCAGAAACTAGTAATGTTATTGCCTCGAGTTACCCATTAGTAAGCTTCTAGTTTTCAGGGGTTATTGTTTCTTCACTAAGTAATTTTGCTTAAGTGAAGACAGAAACACAAACTGTGTAACTTCAGCCCTCTCAGTCTTTCCTTTACCCACAGAGAAACCAGTCAGAGTTTGCACAGCAGCACCATCTGTGTTACAGCTACAATACAATCTCTCTGATGAGAGCCCTGTACTTTTTGAAGATCAGCTCTAAGTGTCCCAAGTAAGCATGGCAGTATTAGATTACCCTGACATCCACTCAGCCTCAGGAAGACAGGTCAGAGAGGTGAAGCAAGAGTCAGCTGAGGAGGCAACACATTCCTGAGACAGCCTTTCTCCAGCAAAACAACAGATTTTGCGCAAACCCTAAGGCTGGAAGGCTGCCAACAGATCTCAGCTTTTCAGCATCACTGTAGATACCACAAAGGGTGTCCATTCCCTCCCTTTCAGGAAACACCCTTTCCCCTTCTCTAGAGGAACAGCTCAACACAATTAGCTTGCAATAGCAAGTAGAAGAAATTTCTCAAGTAGTTCAAGGGACAGAAATGGGCTTCTTAAGGGTATCTGACCCAAACTACAGGCAAACCTTTCTTACACACATCTTTAAAAAAAAATCTGCCCTCTTGGCCAAACTAATGTCCTCAATAGCCAATAATTCAGAGCACTGCAAGTAAGCCTGCCCACAGACATACACATATCAGCCTCTCTCTGTCCCTGGCGAGCCTTGTGCAACTGAAAGCAATATATTAACAGAAGATGCTGAAAACAAGTGAATCCTATATAGTATCAAGAAGCTGCAACATAGGATAATAAACTAAGTGGACTAAGTGTCAGTGAAAGAGAGAGGTCCAGCTAGACGACAGCTAGTTGTATTAAAAAAAATTATCAGGATTAAGTCCTATAAACTATTTGCAATGCATGCAGAAACCAAAAGTGCCGGACAAATGACATCATATCACCCAAATTCAACTCTCACTACAGACTGGGAAACTCAAGAGCAATATATTCACTGGAAGCAACTTCAAACTGATGTTCTTGCCTAGCACTTCACAAGGGCAGCTTGTAACATTTTCCTTTATATAATAAACCTCGAAAGAAAGAAACAAACAAACAAAAAAGTCACACAGAGATCCATCAAAAGACAATCTTTGTCTGTAGATGTTCAAAATGGTTGTTTGAAGTAGTTTGCTCAAAACCGCTAAAAGAAGTTTGTAGTTTTAAAGATCTCAGATGCTCTGCATAGAGCAGTTTCATGTCAGAACTGGCTGAATTGTTTAAAATGCACAGTACACGGCACAGAGTTGCACACTTCATATTTTTTGGTAACAAGACCTAACAAACTCATCTCAGTCGTTTCACAACTGTTAGAAGCAGTTATGGTACCAACCAGCAGATAGGGAAACTGTTACATGAGAAGCGATCATACAGTTCAGTAGTAACTAGGAAAGCATTTAGCTCCTCTTCAAAAAGAAGCAACTGAATAATGTATCAGATTGTAAAACGCCATTTCAAAAGGGAATCGAGCAGAAGACCAAGCATTTTCTTTTACTTGCGTGAACAAAATCATGAAACACCTATTATCATTAGTATGGAAATTAGTCATGAAACAAGGGGATACTGCACCTATTACCGATACTGGCAGACAAGCAATGCATTACAAACAGATTTTATCATTTATGCTATGGAAAAAAAATGTCTTCTTAGGAAACCTGAAGGTCAGGAAAAAATATCCAGAAAACAGACTAAGTGAGCAGGGTACTCCTATGCTATCACATCAAGATAGCACATCTATTTGATGAAAGACCCTGAACTCTCCAGAGACAATTTTCTTTTATTAGCACCTCAAAGTTCTTCTATTAACAAAAGATTTCTGTTATTGTAGGAGAGCGAAAATTGACCAAATCAATTCCAGTTTTCAGTTCCAGAGTAGATAATTAAGACTGTCCAAACACAAGCACAGAAAACAAGAGTATGACATAATAAAGGCTATCAAGGTCTGATAAAGAGACTAAGGAACTAACGGTCAATGGAAGTAAGGAATCCAGGTTCCTCAACACAGTAACAAGGTGTCACTGGACCCTTGCAGTAATTCAAACCTCTGTTTTGTTGCAGTTTATTACACAAGCACCAACTCATCCAGAAGACAACCAACAGCAGATATGCTAACTGGCACAGGGATATACGGGAATTTTTAGCAGAAGCTTAAGTAAGGTCATCTAAACCAAGAAGAGAAGGCTAAGAAATTCAGATGAGTAGTGATGCTTCATAAAATACTGAGAACTTTTAGCTACATGCAAGTGCTAAAAACTGTCCAAGATGGGAAGCACTCGCATCACCACATAAGAGAAATGCCTCCATTAAGGGAACACAGAGTTTAGCTGACTGGAACATCGTCTGGTGGAGAAAGTCAATATAACTGGCAAATGCCGCTGGAAAAGCTTATCATGGTTCTTCCTTAATTATGCATAGCCCCTTCCTTTCATCAACAATGTCTGAACAGCTGGGAAGTTAAAAAAAGGGTGCTAGGTGTTTCTTTGTACAGGGCTGGACCTGTACAGGGCAGAGTAAAGAAACAGAGGCCATGACAGGCAAGTAGCTTTTATAACAATTCATGAATAGAGCTAGGCAAGTTTGAAGTTACTTTATGCTATAACACCTTATCTCGTGATAACAAAATTGAGAATATGGCTGTAGATAATAAAAATACTAAATCATGATAATGCTGAACCAAGTAACAAAACAATTAAACCATCTGCTCTCTCATCTTCAAGTGGTATTTTTTGCTTTTCCTAATTACTCCTGAGGTAAAGGCACCAACGACAACCATTTGCCCATACAACAGTGCTTGCAGGCCCCTGCAAAATACATGTTATAGCATGAAAACACAGATTTTTCACATTTCAACTTTGAAGTGCTCTAAAACTTGCATGGGAACACCAGTTACGTGATGGGAAAAATGCAAATTCTTCAAGACAAAACAGAGTTGTTATCGCACATATATATATACACACACATATATACATAACTCAGTAACTAGTAGCTGCGGGGCTTGGTTTCATTCATTCATTCAAGGAAACACTTCTCAGAGCTTTTCCCTTAACTAGTTTTTAAGTCAGGCAATGAAGATTCAGTCAATGAATGCTAAACTCCTCTATTTTTGTAACATTTTTATTGAACTGTAGGTAATGCCTGTTCACTCTTGCAGTAGAGAAGTCTCCCTAAGTAAAATGACTACATAACTATAGCTTAAAATCTAAAACGATTTGTATCTGCATGTTTGTCACTGCTACTGATCTGAGCTCCCCGATCATGTTCTAAAAATAGGGTAATTAACACACAATGTGGCCTTTGTTCTGGATGCCAAGATTCTGTAGCAGAAAACCTGCTAGTTTCTATTTAGAACAACCTCTCATTATTAGATAATACAGAAGTTTAAATTAAAATCTGAAAAATCTAAGCAAGGATTATAAAAAAAAAAAGCCAACAAGCTAATCAGTATAGCTTGCTGCAGTTTCTATCCCTGATAATGGGAGCACAGCAGTCATCCTGAAGGACCACAATAAGAATCTTCATATAAAAAAAAGATATTTAAAACTTTGTAAGACAGTATTTCTCTTTACAATTCATGTTGGTACAGGTATTCAGTTTGTTAACAAGTGTACAAATAATACAAAAATTGTGTTCCAACAAAGTGCTTCAGGTAGCACAGTGCATTTTAACAGTTTAAAAGATCACCTTGTGCATGCCATACTATTAAATGAAGAAGAGTATCACTTAACTACTGAGATTGCCACATAATCAAATACAACCATATGGGCAGTTACACTACCTGCAAGACTCACACATTGCAGCATTAAAGTCTTTATACAATTTGACTAAAGACATCTAGACATCCTTATCTGAAAAGGAAGTTAAAGAAAATCACTAAAAAATGTGTACAAGTTTCAGCTGCATGCTTTTGCTGGAACATCTGGTAAATGCAATACTGTAAATTCATTTGTGCCCCAAGAAGCCACTGAAATTCCTAAAATGTATTTAGCAACTTCTTTGTTAGATCCAGCTGAATATTTTTTTCCATGGGAACAAAGCTATTACTAAACTGCAAACCTTAAAACACCCAGATTTCAACCAACAATCTAACATTCACTACATAAAGAACACAACAACCTAACTTTGACAACTTGTGGAGTCTGTCAGGGGTGGGATGTCACAATTGGTAGTAAGACCCAACAGAAGTATACGCATATATGCATGGTTATGGTTTTCAGTAACTCACTTTCAGATGAACACAGGTGCAGAGTTTAAAAAGCATTTGTAAACATATACTACACCTGTATAGAAGAACTTAAGCCAAGGAAATTGAGCCTTATTTCAAAGTGATCTTCATAAACTTTTTTTTTTTTTGCAAGTTTCCATCAATCATGCTTTTGGCACCAGCAGAAGTACCCAATACCTCTGTGACAGTGAAGGTGATGAGAGAATCAAGAAGCCATGTCGTGAAGATCTCATCAGTTAAAAAATAGCAGTCTCATTTCTGATGATGCCACTTGCACACACAAGGAACAGAATAAAGCGCTTAATACTAGCTCATACTTAACCATCCAAAGTCAAGATGAGTAACATCCAAAACTGGAGTATCATGGAGTTAAGAGCTGCTTAAAAGGGTGACCCAAAGGAGGCAAAACTGATAGCACTAAAATCTAAAGTAACACATATTAAAAGAAGCAACTAAAGCTAAAAGGTCAAAAAAAAGATAAAAAAAAATCGCTGTGTAAAGACACAGATACAACTGCATGCAGCCCACTGAAGACTGCTACTCAACATGCATAAGTAGTCAAGACCTGAAATGAATGTGATGACTAAAATGCACAATGCAAAAAACATCATTCTGTCCTTCAGTAACATATCCTTAATAGAAATACTGTATTCACTGCTGAACACTGCAGAAGAGAGGAAACAGATCAACTCAGGGCCTAGCAACAAGAACCCTTGAGGAACAGGAGCAGTTTAAATCTCAGATTAATAGTATTTGAGAGGTGAATAATGAAAAGTAATAAAAAAAACACCCAAGTTAAAAGGAAGTTCAAGAAGAACTGATCAAAAATTGGTTTGAATGTAAACAATTGTTTCATTTCATGCCCCCTCCTGTGCTCCCCCTCCCCCCACCTAACCTTCCTATGCTTAAGACAGGTTTTTAACTAGAGCCAGAATTAGGCTCTAGTTAAAAGGCCAGGAAACTTTCCATCATGGGCAAGTCATCCCATGAGAAAGTGAAAACTGCCCCTCCTTCCTCTGAAACATCTCATACGAAACAACATATCTAGATATGGCGGTGTTCAAGGCCAGGCTGGACAGGGCCTTGGGAGACATGGTTCAGTATGAGGTGTCCCTGCCCATGGCACTAGATTATCTTAAGGTCCTTTCTAACCCTAACTGCTCTATGATTCTGTGATAAAGTAGTGGACTGAACTACTCTTACCACAGATGGTCAGAAAAGGCAACAATATTTATGACTCTAACCTGGGTCTTCAAAGCCTGGGTGTTTGGTCCATTCTAGATTTCAGGTACCTGCTTAGTCAAATCTCTTAACCAGAATTTCCAACACTTAAAAATTAGAACAATTCTACCATCTCTATGACTGTTTGGTTGCAATTTGGGCGGGGGTGGTGATATGTTTTTAAAGAATAAATGTCAAATCAGCAACTGAACACTTCACAGCTGCAGGTACACCCGGAAACTAAAGTCTTCAGATCTAAAAAGTTGCTTTCACCTTTTGATCATAAAAAGCTAGTAAGGATCAACTGGTAGTATTTTGTTCTAAACTCTATGAAAATGAGCTGAAACTGCTAATGTTCAACTGCCTACTCATTAGCACAAGCTTTAAACTGAGACACTGCTAAAGCACGTCTGTGCAAATGCACATTTAAGCATACATCCAGCCCCTAAAAGCATCTGTATTTTCCAATACTAAAATCTTAACAGCTCTGCATCTATGAAGGATCTCCAGTTTAATGTTTGACAGCAGTTAAGATGCAGATTGTTCTGGTCATACATAAATTCATTTAAAATATTAATCTTTAGGGAGAACACAAATTATTTCAAACCTTTCATTATGTGTATTTTAAAACTAAGTATAAAGTAACAAAAGTAAATTAGCAAAGTCTTTTTTTTTAATGCAAGAGAAGTTTTAGTCTGCAGTTTTCCTGAAAAGATCAAAGTTACCATTAGATAAGTGAGATTCATCATGAAGATTTTTTCTTTACATTAACATTGTTGAGTGTAGGAAGTCCTCAGAAACCTCACACATTGCTTCTAAGTAGCTTAATTTTTCAGAAGATCATCAAATGAATCCCCAAACTTCTGTGATGCCTTCCAGGCACGCCTGGTGCCTAGACAAATTATGACATTGTAACAACAGACCCACTCTCCAGATCAACTATGTTAGGTGATGAGGAACTGCACTAACCTCAGAGCTGAGTGAGAATCAGCTAGACTGAATTAACTTTAATTATAATCACTTTTGAGCTCAAAGTAATTTACAAATTAAAACTGACCTACAAGCACTAAACCCATCATCACAACCGCTTCTTGGATTAAACACCACTTGTACCATTCAGTTCTGCTCTATTACTTACTAGCAGCTTTCTTAACAAGTTAGATGGAATACAGTGTCCCAGAGCAGAAGCTAACTCAGAAACACCCCCAACTCTAGTAAAACACAACCAGTATTAAAGTCTTATTTCTGTCTGCAAAGTACTATCTTCTGTACCACACAAATACCAAAGCACTATCAACTCACAGAAAAACCCAGAGCTGAAGTCCCACTGAATGTGTATACAAATGCAGAAAACCAAGCAGGCATTGAAAGAACACCTGCATCTCCATTCTCTGCTATCTGTCCAATTGTTGCCCAAAGAAATAAGAAACAGACATTCAATTTGAGATACAGCATGCTTACAGCTGTAAGCTGTGTCACAAGAACCTGAAGATAAACTGGGTTACAACCACATTAACAAAAAGGTATAGTTACCACAGATATGATCATTACACCCCTTGGTCTACTAGAACTGGCTTTCACCAAAGGCTTCAATCAAAGATTCGTAACAGATGACATGTCTTACTTCCCCTGAGATTTTTCACTACTGAAATTCAAATCCTGAAGTTACTTTATTCCCTGGAGAAATACAACTTCTGCCCCAATGAGCTGAGTTCTCAATGTTACAATTACTTCAACTTCTACAAGCTAAGTGAATAAACAGATTTACAGCAATGCAACTAACAATATAGTAAGCCTTGAAGATCTGGAGTTCTGTATTAAAGTCTCAGCCTGGAAAACCCAGGTCTCACTCAGGGTTGTGAAAATTCTGCTAAACTTCAAGACTGTTAACGTCATAACATACATGCCCACAATAACTTGCTTTCAGTTTCACTTGTGCACACATGTTGATTATCATTTATGCAAGCAGCAAAATAAAAAAAACCCAAACAGACCAACCATTTCCAGAAAGCAGACCACCATAACAAGTCCCCTGCCTGCTCCCAGGAACAGTTTCTGACTGAGGTCAGGGCTAGGTGAAACACAAGACTGGTTGCACACACAGGGCTGCAGCAGATCCAGCACTACGGGCACTTCCTGTGACACTGGGCTGGCTGCATAGATGCAGGGCAGTACTTCTGCACAATCCCAACACTCACTTCCTAGTCCTGTGAATGTCAAGGAAGAACCAGGGGCTCTGAAAAACACCAGACCTACCACCTGTGCACAAGACTCTCATTCTACAACCCTCTGTCCTCAGAAACCAGAACACAGGATAAGCATGGTCTGCCAGAAAATACAGAAAAAATGGCGGGAGTTTGCTAATATATATCTCTTGCAGGAGTAAATGGGTCACATAAGTTTAAGTTTGGGTATTGATGACCAATTCTAAGCACTTGTATCAATGTTTCAGTCACCTGAAGCCTGAGCGGCCTAAACTTCTGCCTGGTACAGAAGCACCTAAGCCGCTCCTATTTCAATGTATGCAGATTTCAAACTCTGTTTTGCTGTAAGAATTCAGATAACTTCAGGATTAACAAGAGACTGGAAGACACTCGCCTTACTCCAGTCCAAGCACAGTGCTTTTATCATTCTTTGAAGAGCTTACCACTGGAAAATGGGCACAGCAGGATGACTACTAGCATTTTTTGTCAGAAACTACCTCCAGCTGTACATAGCCTTAGGCCTCAGCTCTCCACCCAAATTTTATTTCACGATTGAAAATAATCAGGCACTATTCTCCTCCCTTGTCAGTGTAATGTCCACCACCAGATACTAAAATGCCAATAGAAGGGGTAAGGAGAGGAAAGTATTTGTCATACCTTGAACACCCAGTGCCTGCTTCTCTTACCTTCCTCAAACAAGTCAAAGCATGAAATCTAAGTATATCTCTATGTGGGTTCAAAGAGGAGGACATGCACAAAACTGAAGTGTGCTTGGAGTTAAAACTCTAGAAGATGCTGACATATTAGTACTACAGCACAGTCACTTGTAGAAAGGTTTGTGTTCCCTTCTGCAAGTAAATGTGGAAGGTTTTGTATTAAATATTGAAAGCCTCGTAATACTGGCAGCATAGGTTCCCTACACATCCAGCACAGAGTAGACGATGTTTTATATGTAGACAGATCTATATGAATGCTAAATGTGAGCCAATACTTCCAGCTGTAGTTACTAGATCTGCCAAGTAGTTTCTTAGCCTTCATTGGTGACAGCCATCGTGCGCCTTTTGCATTTGCTATAGTGAACAACGGGTACATCTACAACCATCTACAAAGGCGGAAAGCAAATGCTTTATTTCGGGCGACACCAGCTAGCAGGTACTCAAAGAAGCGGCTCGTCGAGCTCCCTAAAAACGCTCGTTCGTGAAGCAGGAAGCACGAGCTGCCTGTCCCCTGCCTGAATCTCTGGGTCCCCCTGCCAGCAGCAGCACAGCACAGCACGCCCCGGCCGCGGCTGCCCGCACGGGAGCGCGAACAAGGCGCGGGAGCTAGCACAAGGCCACAGCGCGCTGCCATCACCTCCCCACCCCTCCACCATGTGCGCATCCACCGCCACCCCCAGCCCCTCCCGCGTTCCTGCCCGTCGCCGGACGGACGGACACACACACACAGACACACGCACCCGCTCCTCCCCGTGCCGCTTTCCGGCCTCGCTACCCACCCCCTCCACGGCAACGCCGGCCCCGCTCCGGCCCCACGTGTTGCCGCGCTGACTCTTCCCCCCCACTCCCAGCGCCTGCCCGAGCGGCGCGGCCCGTTTCGGCACCTCCGCGGGGCGCGGGGGGAGACCCGCGAGAGGGGGGGTAGGGCGCTGCTGGCAGCGCACCCTGCCGAGGGGCGGGGAGAGCCGCCGCGCTGCCACCCCGCGGGCCGCTGGGGAGAGGCTCGGGGCGGCTAGGGCACCACCGCCCGCGGGGCTCCGCTAGGCCAGGCCGGCACCCGCGGCCTCCCCGCGGGGGAGCAGAGTCCAGCCGCCCGCCGCTCGCCACCCTCACCCCCCGCGCACACCCCCCGGTGCCCGGTGCAGCCGCGGCCCAGCGGCGGGGCCCCGCCCGGTACCTGCGCGGGCCGGGTCTAGCGGTGACTCAGGAGCGAGGAGGAGGCGCCCGCGCGGCTGGCGGTAAAAAGACCCGAGCTCCCGCCGCTCGCGCTCATATAGAATCAACGTCACCACGCAAACCCCCTCCCCCGCCCCCGCGCGCCGCGGGTCTCCTGGCAACGCGCGAGCGAGCGCGTTTTCCCCTCCCTCTCCCCTCACGCCGCCTTCCCGCCGCGCCTCGGGCGCGCGCGGCGGCCGTTGGCCGAGGGCACTGTGGGCCCTAGCCCTCACCGCGTGCTCGCCGCCGCCGCGCCGGGCGAGACGTGTGTCCTCGCACGTACCGCCGTGCGCCCGAGCGGAGCGGGCGGGTTCGCCAGTCCCCTCGCCGGCCTGGCACCCTGCCCCGCGCCCTGCCCGGCCGGCCCGCCGGGAGCGGAGGCACCCAGAGGTGCTGCCCCGCATGGTGGGCTTCGGCATAGCGCTCAAAGTATGGTGCTGCCCCGGCCGCTTCGTGCTGCTGTAAACCTCAACTGGGAGGGTTTCTGTAGGGGCCTGAGCAAAAATAGAAGTTACTCAAACGGGTAAACCCCATTCACACAGGCTACCGCAAAACCACAGTCAGCACTACTTACCTTAAAAGACCAGACTGAAAACCATGGTGGTTCAAACGCTGTCTCATGAGTTTCGATGGTTCCTGCCTCAACCAGGATGGACACCCTGAGGCAGCAACAGCTTCAACCCTTGCCTTTTAACCTGCCCTACTTGCCTGCCAGTCACCTAAGCAGCCTGGTTTCCTACAAACACCTCTCATGCCTGACTGTAAGCTCCAAACGAAGTCTTTCTTAAGAGTAATTCCTTTCTAGGGTTTCCCTCCCTTGCACATAGTCTTGAGTAACAGCAATGGAGCACACTTGGAGAAGACATCTGTGATTCACAGTAAACTTAGAGAAACATAAATGTCTTTGAGACTTTTAGCTCCTCTTGGCTGGAATGAGCCAGTGATTTCAAATGTAATTAGAGACAGTTGGGATGGACAAGACACATGGCGGGATGGCAGAAAAGCTGTTTCTGAGGATATATCACCCCATGTTTAATGTATATTCTTTACAATTTGCTAAATTATTTCATCTACTTGTGTAAAACAATCTGCAGTCAAAATGTAGCTATTTATTTAATGCAAATGACAACAGAAAGCAAAAGAGGAAGGAAAAGTGGTGGATCTGTCTAGTATCTGCAACACAACCTACATTAAGAACAAGATAAAGGACTTTATTCTTTACTACAGTGCGACTTACGTTTTGTTCCAGTGTCTTTTGCAGATGTCTTTTGTGGTAAAGAAATCCCATCTGCAAGACAGACGTTTATGGAGAGAAGTTAAGGATGCACTGTTCCCCAGCTCAATGAATTCTGGGAAGTGGGCTTTTTTATAACATGCCATTTCAAATAGCTAGAAATGGCGAAAGGGAAGTAGGCAAAAGAAAGATCCTGGCAAAAGGTTGTGCAGCATAGTCCAAGTCATAAGAATTGGGAAGAAACAGGATGGAGATTTTACATGATTCTAAGATGAAAGTACCTGTAGCCCCCTTGCAACATTCAGATCTTAAAATTGTACCAAGTGCTGGTTATTTATTTATCAGTGGTGTCCGGTGCTTGAGAATATGAAGAAAGCAGAGGTGTATAGAAGGCATTTGATAAAAATGCGCAATGGGCTGCTATTTATTGCAACACCAATTACATGCTATTGCAGGCGTTCCCTTTTTTCAATCAGCTAAAGTGGCAATCCTCTGTAAATAAGTGATTCACAAGGCAGCAGCTAGCCTTGCTTGTCTTGGAGAGACCTGCTGCCTCGTGACATGCAGAACCCCAAGGTGAGGCCTGGTGACTGCTGTAGAGAAGCGTTGTGCAGCAATGAGATGTACAGATGCTAGCAGAGCAGAGTAGAGAGTAAGGTCATCAACAGCAGGGGACATGGTGTGGGGACAGGTCTAAGCATGCCTAAGTGGGAAACATATCCCTAGACTGAAGGAAAACTACGTAGGAAGGGACAAGGGAAAGGACATACAGGCACCACTCCTGCTTCCACACGATACCTGCCATCGCACATGTATCAAAAGAGGAAAAGACAAGCCTGTTTCTTACAATACCTGAGTTGTATGCACATGCAAGCCTTCTAGTTTGGGTTGGTTTTGACACCTGTGCAGTCATGACAATAAGACTAAAGAAACTTTAAAGTTAGACTTGAGTTGAAGTTAAACCTATACTTGAGTTTAGTGGCCTATATATTTTTCTTTGCTTTGAATTTTCATCTGCCCGTGTGTCTCCCATGCTTCGGAGCATCCTCTGCAACTTTTAGTTTCAGCCTGGCTGGACAGTTGGAGTACTGCCTTGGTATTGCACAGATAGTCAAAACGGTGTTACATTTCTTGAATAATGGGAATCAGATCACCTGAGAGCACATTAGATACTGGCATCAGTTTATATTCCATATTATTTTCTTCATATCTTGTATATTTTCCTCACATATTTTCCATATTATTTTTCAAAATATCACATCTTGAAGCTTTTTTAAAGCCTTAAAACATGCATGTAAGAAATGTAGAGGTGTAATCATTGAATGGGCAGAGACACAGTTTTCTCCAAGCTGGAAGAGGTTTGATAAGAGACATGAGAACTGCTCTATGGCATAGAAGGGGCAAGTCTCCTGGGGGCAGTGACTTGAGGTCAAATTGCTGCTCAAGATCAGCCGAAGAGTTTGTATCAGGTCCCTCCCATGATAGTTGAGTGGGAGCTATGGTCTATCAGGGGATCTGACCTCCCCTCTGAGTGCAGGCCTTATCAGCCATGCTCACGTTTCAATCCTTTGACTCCCACAGCTTGCAGTACTGACTGGCATGTTGGCTGTAGAGGGAGGTTCAGGCAGGGGCTGTCTCCAGGCAGAAACCATGAAGGCACATGGGGATGAAGCACAGGCCTTGCTTCATACATGCAAGGGCCTGAGGAAGGGCAAGCGCTGAAACTTGCAGAATGTTAAGCCAGTATTTCTGTAACAGCCTGTTGGAACAAATGGGTTTGGCGCTCACATCCAGGCTGAATCTTCCTGAACATAGCATGCCCCTGTGTGCTTGGGCTGCATTCAGGGTACAGTTAAAGTAACGTAACAGTGCTTTACCTTGGGGAAATGTGATGGTCTTGGAGCTTGGTATGCTTATTTTGGATCAAGAACTCTTCTGTGGCAGGTGATTCACTGAAGATTTAAGCTGCTTTTCCCCTTTTGTACTAACAGAAGAAAAAAGCAAAAGGTCCTTATATGGACCTGGATATGATTACATAAACACGTAGATATCCCTTCAGAGTACTAGGCATGTTTGGCACTTACCAAAGGCTCAGTTTTACAGGACTCATCTCTGGGACCTGCTCAGCACTGCAGACCTGCAATGTACAAAAAATTATGACCAAACGTTCTTTTCTACACATAGCTGTTTCAGATCAGCTCTCCCCTGTCTGTTTTCCAAAGTACTGATTGCCCAAGGTTACCCTCTCCTGAAATCTCTTGGCAGTGCTCACATGAGCACTGAGTTACAACAAGGGATGATATGAGCTCTCCTTGTCTGCTTCTGTCTGCGGTAGCTGGCTGAGTTACAATCACCATGGAAGTTATCATCAGTCACCGAAAATGAGAACACCCTCACTGAACTATTTACAGAGTAAAAAACCCCAAGGTTCCCCAAGTGCCACAAAGAGATGTCTTTTCCTTAGTACAGTTTAAAACTGCAATGAATTCCTATGCGGAAGTACTAGGTTTACCAGTGCACAATGAAAACAGTGAATCCAGAGTATTCCTTTTAAAAGACTGAATTGCTTTCCTGTGGCAAAAAGCAATTCTTTCAGCTCTTAGTGAATGATTATTCCAAATTACATGGCTAGCCAGTGCATGATACAGTGCAGAGCTGTTGTTAGTTCTTCCACGTATTGTTTACTTTTTGAGGAACTACTTGTTTTCTAAAGGAAAGTACATCATCCCAGAAAACAAGTCATAGTTTATAAACAGAGCCACAGACAGCACAGAAAGTTCTGCTGAACTATCACATGGCAAATCATGCAAATCCCTGAGTGGAGCTGAATGAACACCTCTCACAGATTTCTGGTTTGCACTTGCTTTTGCTTTTGTGCAATGAGAGCAAATTTTCCCTCAGGGAACACATTTGCAGTCAGGGGTAACAGCAAACTAAAGGAATACAGTGTGTGTAACCTTTGAGATACTGTAACAAAAGACAAAGAAAAATGACATGGCTTGGAAAAAGTGAAGTGCTGAAATGTGATTATACACTTTTTGACATAATAAACCTTCAACTTCTTTCATTTCTCAGTATTTTTAACTCTCCAGGAACTAAGTCATGACTCTTCTCTTCCATTATCAGGACTGTTCATAGATGCAGAAGGTATAAAACAAAAATAACAGGAAAAAAAGCCTAAAACAACCCAACTTAGGGGAGAGATGAAGAAAACAGGGTTACAGTGTGGAGTGATAAACTGGGGGGAAAAGTAAATGGTACAGGTGCATTGAAATTGCTGAAGAAATGGATGTGCAAGTACTTTAGTGCAGCACTTAAAATCTCAAGTACTTGCAGTCAGTATTTTTTAAGGTCATTGGTGGGGGCTAGAGCTCACTGCAGGTTGGTTTTTTAAATATTACACTTATTGTGAAATAAATCTATCTAAAAAGCAACTGTGCTAACAAGTATCCATGTAGAACAGACTTTTTAAAGAAGCTGGATGTGGACACTGATAAAGTATTAAATTATTACATGAAAACAAGTCTTTTTATTATGCGTATAAATTAGTTAAGTCATAAGAAAAAAACTGACATAAAATAGAAGGAGCTACATTTCTTGTAGTGCCTGTGGTTGGTCCTAATGCATCTAACTCTTAACATGACAGTAAAACTATATACAAAGTATACCTGCTACTGCTAAAAATGCCCACGAAAGCACCCCTCTTAGGGGCAGGTGATATATTCAGCCCCAGAACTGGGCAGGAAAATTCTGAGCCATATGAAAAAAAATAGCATCCCAAATACAGGGAGGAAAAGACAATAACCCATTCTCATGGACTGTAATCCCTCCCTCCTTGTTCACCCCAAAAATCACAGATGGAGCAAATCCAGAAATTCCATTTAGATCATCTTCAATCATTTTGTTTTATATTTACAATTTCTGTGTCCTTACTAGTGTATTTCCAATTAAAAATCACAATAAAGCTCAAATCTTGCATTCTATTATTAAAAAATGTCAGAATGAACGCTGGATGATTTTAGAACTTTTTGTCCCATATACTTCTCGACTCAAAACATTTGCTAAGACTAACTCTTTCGGACGAGCAATTTAATTTTCAGTGAATTGACAATTACCAATTTCATCTCTGACCTTGCCCTTTAAAAATAATTCTCAGCAGCTCTAGTCAGAGTATGACCTGGCACGGAAAAACTTGTTCCTTCCTCCCTTGCAGCCTCATTTCTCAGAAAACTGTAAACCTTCAATAAGCACAGACACAGATACAAACCAATTGCTTTTCTCAGTACATTTTTCTAAAACTTTGTTCTTTTCAGTAACATGGGTGGACAACACTTTCGCCTGAAGACAGGTGCCTTGGCATCATGTAGCAGTGCAGAATATAGGTGGACAGAACTCCAGCTACCCAACTTTAGTCAGCAAAAAATGCAAGGTTTTATGTAACTTAGTGTCTCAAAATTATAGTTAAAACACAGCACATCAAGTGGATGGCATTCAAAGGCTGATCAGCTGCATAGCAGAAGCTGTCTGAAGAATGTCAACATAGGGATCTGAACAAGCTCTATTAAGTAAATTCGTAAGAAAAGGTGCATATTTGAAACTTTTTTGTAATGGTTGTTTTCTCTCTAGTCCTATACTGCTTCCTCTGCAGCTTTGGCTTAGGGCTAAATTGGGAGGATTTAAAAAGGAAAGAAAAGGAAAGGATATTCAGCTGAAGATCTGCTGAGTTTGGCCCAATGGCTGCTGTATCTCACATCACCACTGCACATTCCCAGACACATTTTCTCAGGACAGTCTGTCAAGGACTGACACCTGTTCTGTCACAGAAGGCTTCTGAACGAGTTTGTCCTGATGGGATTCTAAGATGCTCCAATCCTGTTTACTGTAATAACCAAAGCAAACTTTTGGTCAGAAGATCATGCTGGATATTAATATTACTGCAAGGCCCCCATCTACCAACCTGAACTCTATTTAGGGAGGTTTGCTGCTTGCTGTGGTCATGGATCTGGGACACCGCAGAGACATTAATGTGGCTTGTCCTGTCCTCAGACTGTTAACCCCTGCTGCTTTTCCAGGTGGATGCCAGTGCTGCTCAGGGGAGACCTGGAATGTATTGAACACAGCTACATGACTCAGAGTGAAGGCATGGGGGCCCAAATGGTTTTGTCCTTGATTCTGCTGCTAGGAGGTGAATAAATTCTATGAATCAACGACTGTTTGTGCAGCTGGTGTCAATTACAGTGATTTGGTTTTTATGACCACAGGTCCTTTGTGAGGGTCAAAAACTGTTGGGGAAAAGATAGGATCCTACCTGACTAGGCAGGGCAAAAACAGCTTTGCCAACAGGCTGGCCAACCCAGTAAAGAAAATTTAAAACTGGGAATGATGGGGGAGGAAATTACAACCTACAGTCAAGTGAGGAAGTGGTGGACTGGGTTTGCAAGCAGAAGATACAGGGTGGACAAGAGAGACATTGAAACCAGCAGTACAGGACTGAAAGGGACCGCAAGCATATAGACTCAAATAAGAAAGTGCCAAAGAGGACAACATTATGAGAGAAGCTCTCACATTTTTCGTGGGAAATCAGCACAACTGTGTGCCTTTTTGAAATGCCTGTACATTAACACATGCAGCATAGGGAGCAAAGAGGAGGAATTTGAGCTCCATATGCTGCTACAATCTCATTGGCGTCACAGAGACATAGAGGGTTAGCTCACATGGCTGGTGCACAATGGGCACAAATTGAAATATGGGAAATTCCATTTAAACATATGAAAAAACTTTTTCACTTTCAGGGTGATCAAATGCTGGCACAGGTTGCCAGGTTGAATCCTTGGAGATATTCAAACCCCAACTGGATATAGCCCCCAGCAATCTGCTTTAGTTGTTCTTGCTTTGAGCAGGGGTTTGGACTAGGTGATCACCAGAGGTGCCTTCCAGCCTCAACTATTCTGTGATTCTGTGATATTTACATAAAAGCCTTGTTGACATTTGATATTAAAGGATGTGAGTTTGAAAAGCTGTGAAAAAAAAAAAAAACACAACTCAGCTAAATAAATGAAAAATGCAATGTAATGCTATTAACTTAAAACCACCAGAACAGTAGTGCAGCATATCTAACACACACAATGCTCTGTCTGACATCAGACATGTCTGTCTGATTAATTCCAAAATATTCATGTAGAAGGCAAATCAAAATTGTTCTCCATGATTTACATGACCAATTTGCATAGGGAAAGAGAGCCTTCATGCTTGGAGAACTGGAAGTTGGCTGTACTCTCTGCTGTTTATTAGGTCTCTTTCTATAAAACCATGCTGGGTCCTGGCTATAAATATAGCATTTTAGTGTTCTGCGGAAGAGCAGACTGCTTCTGCATCATTTAGTCTTATAATCTCTATGCATTTCAAATCGTATCTGTAGCCTAATTTAGGCTATTTTCTTATGAAATATAACAGTATTTAAAAAGCTGAAAGTACTGATAAAACTGCTTTGGAGTTTTTGCTTGTCATTTTGTTTGGTTGCTTTATTTTGATGCTTTTACTTTTCATCTTCTTCTCTCTCCCACTGCAATAAGCAGACCTGCCATTCTCAAGAACTGTGGCATTTCATCTGCACTAGCTGAAAACGGATGAAGGGCAGAAACTAGGCAGAAAAATAAAGGGAAGTTGCAAAGGACGGGAGAAGAGCAAAGGAAAGGAAGTGTGATTTGCTACATGAAGTAAACAAAGCCTATAAAAATAAGGGGTGGAATTAATTTCACATGTTCTCAGCTTCAATGTTTCCACTCTCCTGGGTTGTCTTAATAGTGGAGAAAGATAAACTGTTGTACAGTGTAATTCACCTGGGCTGATTTAATTGCCTGTTTGAAAGTGGGATGAATTGTGCCCTAGAAATGCCTCTTTCTGTCTAATGACAACAGAAAGCCTAGAAGATGAGCACAAATGTAAGCAGGTGCATTTACTGAATCAACCTAAATTCTCTAGCACTATTTTGAGCACCTAAAGTGAAGAAAAGGAAACAGAAGTGGTTTATGCACCTTGTATCTGCCAAAGCTGATGGGATCCTAGAGCACCTGGAGCATGAATTGCTCAGTATATTTATTTTGCATGTTTAGTGCTGGTTTTCTTTTCTGCTTTCCATAGTGGTATCTGGGTCTGTAATGCAGAGAAGATACGTAGGATGTGGTTGTTTGGCTTGAGGCTGTAAGGGTGACATCTCCTCCCGAGATCACCTGACTGCCCTCAGTGGCTGCCTAGGTCCCTTCTTCCTCATACGCTCTGGAATTACTTGCTGGGACTTGATGGTGACTGCAAAACTCCAGGAGTGGGCAGATGTGCAAATCTTATCAGATGGGTTGCTCCTTTCCATTAGCACAGCTCTGCTGTTTTGGGACAGATATCATCCTAGACCTCGGGATACTTTTTCTCATGAATTTGCTGTGCCAGGAAGCCACAATTCTCAGTATTATTGCAAATGCCAGAAGGAGGAGAAAGATGGTCAAGATTCCTAAAAGGTCTAAATGGTGGTCTAGAGCTGCTATAGTCTGTATGTGTCCCTTGGGGGAGCAAACCTGGAGTGAGCTAGAAATACCTGGTTATGAAGTAGCTTTTCAGCAGGGGGGATTCATCCAAACAAGATGCCGTACAGATGAAGAGGTAGTCTCATCCAACACTGAAGCTAGGCAGAGAGAAAAGACAGAAAGCAGACTTGTTAATCCAAATATGCATGTTTTACATAAGCAAATTCCTGAAAAAGCATCACTTTGGAATAGCCTTTTTTCATCTCCAGAGGAACAATTAATAGCAGACAAAATAACAAGGAACTCAGAAGTAGTGAAAATCACTGAAGGGATTTTGAAAGAAACTTTCCCCTTGTGTCAAAGGCCCAAGTACCAATTCTCTGATTACTCCTTAATAGCTGACAGCCAGTCATGAATTCACTGCTAATGCACAATGAAAAATAATGTGATTTCAACATAAATAATTTATAAGCACCAGCCATCACTGGCAATATAGATGTAGTTAAAAATTATTCCTACCTTCAATTTAGGAAGGGACAGGCGTAATGAAATTAGCTCTGTAAAAGTCAGATGTCCTATAAAAATTCAGGATTACATAAATAAATTTTATGACAAGTCTTCAGTAAATTCCAAAATTCATAAAGTTCTAGGGATGTTTTGTCTGTTTCTTAAGTAAACTGTATCTTGGAGCTCTTGTTATTTCTCTGCCTAACAGGTGTTACGTTTAGATTAACATATTATTTTTAAATTATCTGTAGCTGTCTAAGTGGTGACATTTTGTATATCAGAATACTAGGTACTATAAAATACTAGTATAAATGTCTACTACTATAAATTACTACATTTTATCATGCAATCTGACAGTAAAGCTTTTACATTCTTCCCTATTAGATGTTCAGACATGAATATTTGCATCAAAATATCATATGGTATTTATAGTATGGTATTTATAATACCATACACGTTACAGAACAGTTTATAACATTAAAGTGGAATTACTGGAATTATTTGTATTAGAGTGATAGTGATAAACTAATTAAGTAATTTGTAAATGGGATCTATATTCATAGATGCTCCAAATATTTGTGAATGTCTAGCATGCTCAGAGCTCTAGGTTTTTTTTAAGTGATAAAACATGAGTTGATGAGATACTGCTTTACAAATATATGCTCTTGACTTTGAATGAACTGGAGGAATCCTCCTTTTGAGTCTGCTATTGCTTACTCCAAAAAATATCTAAATCTACAACTATTTCTCCCAGATCCCACAAGGCAGATGGTGGTAGCCAGCTACCTGTATGCTTTTTGGTCTCTTAGGATCTCATTAGGTGCGAGTATACCAGCCATACTTCTGTTCCTTCTGTCCATGTTCCTGCTCCTACATAACCAGCGTGACCCCAGCCCTGCTAGCTCCTGTTCCAGGGCCAAAATGGGCAATACTGATGTACTGCCCCTCTGAACTCAGCCTCTGGCCATGGTCTTGCCTTGCTTTTTAGTCTGACATGTCATGGCATGAAGCCTTCTCAGGTCTTACTCCCACATGGCTTCACTTGATGCTGTACTAAAGCTCTGCATTCTCCACACCTGGCTCCAAACAGTGTTAGCCTTCAATCCCTGTAATCAATTACTGTGACTGATAATTGTTATTTAAGGTCAGACTATCTCATGAGCATTACCCATATTTGTTTTCACATTCCTACCAATGAACTCAAAACATCTGCTAGGTAGTGTCTGGGAAGGCAGATACAACAAAGTGCATCTGCAGGGACCTGAGGGTTCTGTCAGGAAAGATGTAAAGTTTTACAAATCATTAAAACAAGAACTATTTTCTGTTCAAACATTGGTACCTTAATAAAAGGCACATTAGACATAGCTAAGATGGGAAGTCAGCTTCTCAGGAACAAAAAATGTGTGCGGCCTGCTGAATTTTAATTCGCTGGCTGCAGCTAATTAACTGTTTGCATTGTCTGTGTTTATAAATATGTTCTATACTCTCAGTAGCTTACTTATCACTGTGTATCCTTTCTTTTTTGTTTTCAGAGGATTCTGGGGAAAAATCTGAAGCAGGGGCAGTGATCAGTGATTGTGAACCTTCATGAATTACTCAGCAAGAAAAATAATGAAGCTGGCTTATATACTGTAAAACATTGTTTACTTGTTGGTTTGGGCTTGGAGAGTTACTGTCATGACAGCTGAGGTATTGGGATAGGTGTCTACACTCCAGGCAACCTGGAAAAAGCATAGCCATTTGAAAAGATTAAAAATCCACCAGGATTAAGGCTTTTCCATGGGCTTGGGAGCTCAGGGTTGCGCTCTCCCACTTAGGCAAAGTGCCCTCACTGGCACAGGTACACACATGTGGCACAGATGTAAAAAAACCAATCATTTTAACAGAGCTTTACATTTACTGTATCAGAGGGCAGGGCAGGCAGCAGATAGAGCATGCATCAGTGCACATCTGTGCTCTGGTCCTGAGAAGAACTTCTGCATTGATCCTGAACAGAACAGTTTGGCATCTTTCAGTGAATTGCTCTCTGCTTTGATTTTTTCATCCTGTTAGTGTACAGCTTCTTTTTCAGTGACCCATCTGTATGCAGCCTTTGTTGGATTATTTCCCTGGAACAGTATAATTGAAGTTCTTTTCTTCGTTAGTATGAGCATGTGCATTTTTATCTGTCCCATCTGCATTAATCATGTTTGCTGGGAGTATACTACCATTAAGTGGGTCATTTAGAGCAGGAATGCCCTGCGCGTTACTAAATGATGGCATGCCATCAACCACACACAGGTTTTCCCAGTTCTCTCCCACATTGGCTGTTTTGATGCATTTGATCTCACAGGTAGGAGATAGCACTTAGTACTCTGCTCCAATGTTCGTGTCTACCAAGAGACATGTATTATCCTGTACTATTTCTTATCTTGACAAATTGGTTTCTTCCTGTTGGAAACAGAAATTTTTGCTTTTAGCTCTGCTGGCTGCAGCTTGAACTGCTTCTCTTTCTGTTCCCTCCTCCTTCCTATGGGAGCCTGGTGTGCTTCAGAAGTTCTTCAGATAGACAGGTGACTACTAATGGCCACTATGTAATTTTTGGAAGAAAATGTTATGTTTGTATGCCATATATCCTTTTCTTAACCTCATGCTCTTAGAACACTTTTCAGTGCTCTAGACCTTGCATTTAATCTGTGCTTTGCATTTTCTGTCAGCCGCAGGTGGCATTTTGCAGGTGCCATAAATGAGATGTGTGGTGCTAAAAAAAATAGAAGAAGTAAACTTTAATTTAAAGTATCTCTAGTAAAGCCCCAAAGATATTTCGGGTAGGAAGTATGTAATATTGAAGGGTATTTCAAAGGGAAAGGATGAGGCAGCTGGGAAAATGAGACTACCTAATTATTCTTGCTCCTCATTTGCCATATCATTCCCTACCCTGCAGTTAACCAACAACAGACCACTCCCAGTGCAGTTTTTTTCTTGTTCCCTGTAGAGTCAATCTGAGATGTAGGAAGAAGCTCCCCTATGCATCACAGTCATTTCATTAAGACAGCATCTAGCACAGAGCCCTCAGCAGGGGAAGACTATGAAGAGCATCAGCCTGAGCACCTAGCAAGGATTTTTCCTGGATTACAGCTCAGGTTGACTTTACATCAAATATAAAGATAGCAGATGAACCTCAAGAGTAAGATTTTCCTGTGTTCATGGTGGATCTTACTAGAGGCCATGCAAGCATTATAAAGGGCTTAATCAAGTAGGAACTGCTCAGCCTTAAGAAGAAACCCATGTATAGGTAATATGTAGTCACCCCTCTTTGATGACCTGCATAATTCTTGTATGGATAAAATAATACACAGAATAAAGATGTCTTAATGAACTTCATGGAGCTTCAAAGAAGAAGCACAGTTTGCAGAAAAAATGTGGAAACTCAGGCAAGATTTTAAAGGCCAGGCACCTACTTGCAGTCCTAGTATCATCAAACATAAATCCATTTATTTAAGGATTGTCAGGCCTTTTAAGCAGAAAAACTCAATTTTTGCTCAGCACATGGTGTAAAAAGGATCAAAAAGGAGGCAAAAATATTACGGGTAAGAAATTTTTGACTCTGCTGACTTCATCAATGCGCATTAGCACCTTTTCCATTATTAATTGCTCTGGCTGCTGCAGTTATTACTGATCCGTATTAACCCTCCAAGGAACAGGAGATGACAATACCGAGTCATGATGACCTTGTCTTTCCATATGCTACAGCTGGTTTGGAATTTTCCAATGAAACAGCTGTTCACTGGAAAGGGTGAATTCTCAAATATCTTTTTCTTGGAAATATACATATTTAATTGATTTCTGTTGGGACAGTCTTTTGAGATCTAATGTGGACTTCCTAAAGCTAATACTCATGGGTTTTCCCTCAGGATACTAGGTAAATAAGTCCTCCTTCTTCCTGGTAATTCATGCAAAGTGAAAGAAAAGAGACTGATGAACACCTAGCACAGACTGCATTCTAGGCTAACCCAGCTTCAAGATCAATTTTGCCTACACTGGCCCCACACAGCAGGGCCTTCTGTTTTGG
Organism: Psittacus erithacus; assembly: GCA_009867235.2. NCBI lineage: Eukaryota > Metazoa > Chordata > Aves > Psittaciformes > Psittacidae > Psittacus > Psittacus erithacus. The sequence goes on along the minus strand of WYDI02024811.1, from coordinate 53,749 downwards.
AAGATCCTGTCTTTGTGAGAAGTTAAAAATTCCTTTGATAAGAAAGACACTTCTTGTTTTTCTTCAGTGGGAGCTAAAAATAAGTAGCAGATTAAGACAATAACCCCAAACCTTAACAAAACAATAGGGAAATGGTATCAGCTTTTGTCATATTTTTCTTGTGAGTATTTCATTTTGTAAGAGTCACAGCAGGATGAGAAGGAAACTTCAGAGATTAACCTTCAGACACTATCAGTTAAACCAAATATGGAATTAGGTATATTGTATTCTGAAGACAACATATTCTTCTTTTCAAGATACTTTAAAATATATCCTTGACATTTTCTTCCCAAAGTCCCACCAAGTTCTAGGAACAACATGTAGTTCTCCTGTATGCATTGAAATGCCTTGTAGTATTTTAGCATAGTTTAAGAATTTTTGCCTTTCCTTTTCTTTTCCCATAGTCCTGCCTAAGTCAGTGCTCTTTCTGCATATTCAACAGGGCAATGATTCTGCACAACAAAGAATTATAAGAGTTTGATTAATGGTTACATTGAAATGTACACATTTAACCTATTGGGAAAGTCTGCTGGAAGGTAATGTGCCCCCTAAAGCAACAGATCCAAGAAGATATTAACACAGTCTTTGTTATCATGAATGTTTTTACTTGAATGTGAGAAAAGCAGTGGTCTTCGGTAGGTTCCAGAGGAACCAAAGACCTGTTCTTTCTGGTGTGAGAAACAAAGATGAAGAACAGACACTAAATGGCCAGTGTGTGCTTTACAAGGCTAAAGTGGAATGAGTCAAGAAAGTGCTAGGAAAGGAAGGTGAATGGGATAGTAAATTCATGAGAGAGGGGGGAAAAAAATAGAAGGAAAATCAGAATAGAAAAAGACTGAAAATAAAAAGAGAAAACTCAAATGTAGTTTTCTAGACTGAAGTGGATTCCCTCCCAGGCATGTCAGGGAGACAGCGCAACAGCTGAGCTCAAGGCACAAACTTGCTTTTAGGTTTGGGGGTTTTTTTGAGCAGGAGAAGATGAGTTGCCCTCATTTTGAATTTAGATAATATTCAGAATGTGGGGTTTATTTAATTTTGTTTAAGCAGGGTTTAGAAAGCTAAGCTTATAAATCCCTTAAATAACTCAGATTTGAATTAAATAGCCAATGACAGGAGCAAGGGTGGTGGGAAAGAAACACAATACCTACTTTTGCTCAGATGAAGGATAAGGTAGTCAGAATCCCTCTAAGAATACTGTTGAGCTCATGGCAGTTTAGGAGAGCTAAAAAAATAACAATAAGGATTTTCAACAGAACTATGTAATAAAACCTCTGGAGCAGCTGAAATAAAATGGATGCTTAGTCCTTAAAGTCAGAGTATCATCACACCGAGTGGGTTATCCCTCACAGAAAACTGCTTTTGCTATTCAGTCATGTTACTTCAGTAGGTAACATGGAAGGAAGTGAGAGAGGGAAGGAGGGAGGGAGAGAAAGAAAGTGTGTTTTTCCCTGATTGAAGTGAGTTTCAGATCATGTTGAACTTTTCACAGACATGGTATGCAGGTAGAATGGATTTTTAGTACTCAAGCAACGTGTCTTGATGAGAATTTTCCTCCTTTAGTGCCGCTTAGTACCACTATTTTCAGGTGAGAGATGCAAAGGAGAGAAGAAATGGGCTATGTGAAAATATGCTATGCCGTTCCTTAGATGTAATATTCATGCGAATAATTTTAAATCTTCATTCACAGGATCTCAAATGTTAGGGGGAAAATGCAGACAATCTTAGTTTCTTCTCTGAAGGAAATCGTAATTATGAGCTCATGCCTTTTGTCAGCCTGCCTACCAGTCTGTCTCTCCTGTGTCATTCTTCCCACTCTATGTTGTAAACTACTGGTGGATTTTAGCTAAGTTGAGGGAGAAGTGAAGAACAGAGAAGGAACACAGTTCCTGCCAGCTCTGTAAACCAAACACATGGGGACATAAGCAAGACCACAGAAAGAACCACCTCTCTCTTACCAGGTAAGTAAACATTCCAGGTCAAAGACAGAGCTTATCAATGGCTCGGTTTGGGATAGCCTTTAGTGATCACTCCTGGTTACAATGAGTCTACAAGAAACCAAGGTCCTTGAGCACAGTGCTCAGCAGCACTTGTTTTGGTGACCTTCAATTGTCTCATCACAAGAAAAAAGGCGCTGATCAGCATCGTGTGATACAGTAACTCTATGCTATTGATGACAGTGACAGGTATCAGTATTTTATTCTGAATTCCTGCTCTGTCTCATATTTTTTTTCTTTTTCTCCCTTCCTCTTCTCTCTGCTCAACAGCAGACACATATTCACACACACAGAAGTTCCACAAAGGTTTTGGCACTTTAGTCATGGGGTCCTAAAGTTGAGTGTAACAGCCTCAGCTTTTGCAGAGAATAAGACTGGGCAGATATTTCAACAATGGGCCAGGACTCAACAGGTTGAGATTTAATTCTGCATGCTCTGCATCTTCTGGGCTTTTGTTTCTTTTCTTTATAAAGGGAATAATGAAGTTTCCTTTCTTCCACCTTTTCTTCATGTAGATTGTCATGGCTGAGGGTTCTCAATAAGCCCAGCAGAGATTTGATTCTATGTGAACATTGGGAAAAATCCTGTCTGGGAGAAAGAAGCAGGAAGGTGAATTGCTTCATCTCAGCCAAGGACTCCAAAGCAGATGTAAGCCTGGCTCTGCAATCCTTATCTAGACAAGGCTCAGACTCAGTAGAAGCACCAACAGAATGAGGGCAACTAAGTAAAAGCCCATCTCCTTTCACCATGTGCGCATGTCATCATAGGCCCCTTCTTGCGCTAGTTTACTATCACACACTGCATACTGTTGGTATAAATTATTAATTATTTTAAGCAAGAAAACTGTATCTTGCCTTTTTGCTTCATTTCACTCATTCAATAACCAAGGTCAGATGATGCATGAAATCCTGTAATTCCAACTTTGAGCAGGCAGTCCTTGCAGCAGCTGTAAAGATCATTCTGACCCTGTTCCCTTTTAGATTGTTTTTCTGTTTCCACTTTTGAAGAGGAGAAAAAATGTTTGCAGTACCTTGATCTATTTATTATAACTTGGTAGACCTTTGGCTGGAAGCATCCCAAGCACAAGAAAAAAAACCCCAACCAACCAAATGAAATACCCCAAAACAACAAATGTATGTGGAATGCAATATTTTAATTAAATGGATTTATATTATCCTGGATGTTCTTTGCTAGTTTGTTTTGTCTCCTGATTTAAAGAAATAAAAAAAGATAAATTATTGTGTTAGTAATAATGTACTTGTCTCTCATAGTTGACTACTCTTGAATGGAAATTCTTACTGAAAAGGATTTAATTTTAGCATTTTGATGGAAAGCAAAGATACCAGTATTGCATTTAGCTCTCCTCCTCACCACCCCCATTTACATCTTCAAGAGAATTTAGAATTCAGAAAAAGTGCCAGACTGATAGCACTGGAAACTCAGAGTCTCCATTTATCTGCAGGCTGCATTTTGCACCACTACTGTATGTCAACTTGATAGAAAAGTTCACAGGGTAGAGGGTACCTCATGCTTTCAAACATTATTTTCTTGGTCTATCAACACTGCCAACAGCAAGTTACTGGGCTTGAAACTTCCCACAGGCAGTGGGAAAGAAGAGTATCTTGCAGCAGAGGAGTTGCTGTGTAATCTCACATTTCTGTGATGTATCTCAAATTAAACTTCCTCTTCTAAAACCTTTGAACAGCAGTCCCAAAGAGGCATACTGGGCAGGAGGGCAAGAAAGTAATAATCCATCCTGATGCTTCACCCTGAGACTGTAAGATGTGACAATAGGTTCCAAAGGGAGAAGGTATTCAGAGCCATTCATTTTCGCCATGTCTTGGCATTATATATAATGTATGCTTCTTAGCAGGACAAATTAATCTGTGCCAAGTTCCATGTTGCAGTGACTAGACTGCTTCCTGTGTGCTTGGTCAGCAAAGGTTCACTGAACTCCTCTGCTCTGCACTGGAGCCTGCAGGGCTGACACCTGATGTCATTACAAAGCGGCTATGAGAATTATGGAATTTTGTTTTCTCCCCGGCAGTTTGGTTTTCAGAAGGACAAAAGCATCAAAACTTAATGCTGTTGTTCCTTATTCTGCAGATGTACAAGAACTGAGTCTGAGGTATCTGTAGGTGAGAATGAAAAAAAGTAAATGCTCCATCTACCACTTGCAGAGGAGCACATTGAGGTGCACAGGAATATTATCCTGCACATATGTTGCTGGAATATTTGATGCTACTTCAACATTTCTGCAAAGAAAGAACCAGCTCAGATTTTAGAAATTAATGTTTCTTTATATTGTTTTCTTAATCTTTCATCTTACTATTTATTTTTTAATATACTATATACTGTATATATAATCTGTGTTGCAGCTTACTGTAATCCTTGTTGCATTAAAAATGAATCTTGCTCTTTCTTACACATCTAGAGTTTATGATGTGAAACCCAGTGACAACAGCTGGTATGTGATGTGTCTTAGACACTTGTTCCAATAGCAGATTTCTGATATATATCTACAGCAGTGAGTGCAAACAAATTCAAGACAGACAAGATGATAAACACCATGGTTCAGCAGCTCATCAAATTACTTTCTGATATTCTGTGAAGGGGTTATTTTTTTATAGAAATTTTGTCCAACCTCCCAGACTGTTTTCATTGAAGGGTTTGGGAGTGTGCCTTTCTTGGTGGGATGGCTTTTCAGATGGCTAAAATGAGGTAATGTGAATCACCTTCATGTTTGTCTTCCCTAACTGTTTAAGGCTGGCTAGTCAGAACACTGGAACATAAATTGTTAGGAACCATCCTTCAGAAGACTGGCTAAAAGGTTCCCCCACTACTAATGAATTTCCATGAAAATTAAATGTAAACTCCCATTAAGAGCATGTAATGGTCACAGTGCTGTCTTTATTACTATCCCGTTTTGATATTTTGGGGCTGTGCCTATTGATGCTATATACAAAAATACAACACGCAAAAATGAAGACTGCAGTCTGGTTTGGTCAATAAGATGAAAATGCTCATTTTAGTTGAGTATTTTAATGTCTATTTTTCAGAAATTACTTCTATCTAATAGGAGAAAAATCCATTTTGACATTTCAGGAACAGGCATGAGTGTTGCCATTTTGGGCAGCAACATAGTGGGCACAGAAAGCCTTAGAGGCAAGGTCTTTTTAACAACTAATATAACCTGGCAAGCAAGCAAATATAAAAGGCAAAGTGTGATAATCTGAGCTGCTCAGAAATGAGTCCAATTTAGGAATTAAAAGCCTTTTCATGAAAATATTTGTATGTGGAACCAATTACCCATGGACGTGAATTGTGTAAATCTATTTCTCCCTGCTATTATCATCTCTTGGCAGGCAAACTCTTCCCTTTCTCCCACTGCTGACTGTTCAGTGCTGCAGCCCTCAGCTTTAAACAGGAGAAGTTGCTGAGCCCATTCAGACCACTGAATCTGCAGATAATTCTCCTGTTACCACAGAATTACCCTGGTTTAACCCCAGTGAAAAAAAGAAGGTAATTTGTCCTTCTGGATAAATGATTTATCTTTGAGTCATTCCATGCATAGGTAAATCAGCCAGGTGTCACAGGTCTTTCTTTCCAAGGGCTGGACTTTACCTGCAAAATAAGAGCTGGCCCTGACCTGCAAAATCAGGATCCTGATTGACATATCCTCACTTGTTCATTACCCCCTTAAACCACCAGCCCCATGCAGCAGCACTGCCTTGCCCCCCTTTTATCTGCATTACTTTGAAATGCACAGTTCTAATGCAGCTTCAGCATACAAAGCACACCGAGTTCATTATTTATTTCTTTGTGACTTTACAAAGTTAAAATGATCTTCTGTAGCTGGCAAACTAAGTTTTGGTTCATGTTGTGCCCCTTGTTCCCAGAATTTGCTCTTCTCTCTTTATCTCTGTGCCTGGCAGAGTACAAAAACATGAGATACCCAGTCTTCTATGAATGTCTCAGAGGGTATTGCATCAGCACAGGTGGTAAATACAGCCTCTATCTTCATATTGACAAAATGAAGTAGGCCAACATTCTTTCAGAAGCTGCATAGTCTGAAAAAGCTGCTGAGTCTGGGTAGCAGATGCCTGTGATTATCCCAGATACAAAAGAAATAGGACCAAGGAGGGCAGATCAGAAGTAAAGAGGAGCTATAGGAGCCAGGAATGCAAACACAACAGTCAAGATAATGATACTCAGCTGATGCAGATGCATGACCCACCAGTCAAAGTACCCAGGTGGAAAATTTGTAACACCAGCCTCATTTTTACTAGCGGGGAAAAAACTCAGAAAGGTACAGCAACAAGCCCAGGGCTACCCAGTAAGGCATAAGCAGTGCTGGAGAAAGCACTTGGTCCCCGTGTCCCCTTCTCTGGTCCTCTTCATTTCTTTTGTAGTACTCTGTGGGTCAGAGCCCTTGTGTCCTAGCAGGACAGAGTGCAGGCCAAAAGAAGCTTTGCCCTTTGCAGGGTCTGAGTGCTGCAGAACAAGAGCGATGCCTCTTGCAGAGCCCGTGTGCTCTGCTGAGGACAGGGTGACAGCTTCTCCTGGTTACAGACTATGCTTCATTTTTACAAGTACATTCTGAAAAAAAAACAAGTGCTTTGTCTGCTGAAGTGCTTTTCCTTTGAGCATGACCCAGATCTTTCTAAACCATCTCGGCTACAGAGCTAAATGGAATGTAGCAAAATCCCACCATATTGCCCTGGCACAACGGCTGAGGTGAGTGCTCAGAGGTAATGGAAGTGGCTGTGTGCTGTATGGAGTCTACTGAAGTACCAGGCACGGGTGGGCATCTGTCTGGTTCCACTGCTGGCAGTGTGTTCCTATATGTTTAGTGGCAGACTGTGAATAACATCTTCAAACCTGCTGCAGTCTTTAATATGTAAGCTTGCATTTTTACATTATTTTGATGTGGGACTGTGCTGCATAGAGTGTCCTCACTAAAAACCAGTGATACACTCTGGGTCAAGGCTTCGCTGCAGGATACTGGTTGAAGACCAAAGGTTGTCTTCATACTCTGGTACAGTGTCAGAATATGATTTCAGAAACACAAGAAACATTAAAATAAGTGGGCTGGAAGATGCCAGTGACCTTAGCCAAGGACTAACCTTCCTGGCAGTGTGTGAGGCAAGGATCCAGTACTGAAAGATTTATTTCAAAGAGACAGCCAGCAGAAATCCTAGCCCAGTTGAAGTACATGGGAGTTTTAATCAGCAGATTTCCACTTGTTTTCTGTAACAACAAAGCTGAGGTGGAGCTAACATTTTGGTTTTGAACACTGTAGCCAAACAGTGAGCAAAGTCAATACAAGCAGGACCTTGAGGACAGCAGAATAGAGTTCTGTGTCCTGTTGTACTTCAGGCTGGTTGGATAACCTTGACAAGAACTTGGCATTGAGGCTTTCCAAAGCTGCACCACAGATAAAGAAATACAGAGATGGAGCTTGCAGGAGGCAGCTGCTTGAGGAGGGAAACAAAAGCATAGCGTTAGTGTGAGACCAGGTGATGGATAGTGGAGAAAGGGCTTGCAGGGAAAGAGAACCAAGCACAGGACTGGTTGCAGAGCTTAGCTAGAAAATAGCAGGTAAAGACAGGTGAGAGGAGGGAAAGCATATTTTTCTTCCACAATCTAGCAAAATCAGTGCCCACTTCTAGTTGCAAGTCTCTGCTGTATATGAAGGGCCCCACCTAGGTAACAAATATGTGGGCACAGAGATAGGATTATCCTATTATTATTTTGCAACATTCCAAAGATCAAAGGAAGGATCCCACACTCCACTGCAGGCAGAAGGTCATTTTCCTTCCTGAATAAGCAGTGATTTTTTTTTTCCTCAGTTACAGAGAACTGTTCAGTGCAGATCATTCCCATGTAAATGTCTACAGGGTAAGGCTGGAAGTGCTGAAGTGAAACCCTAGATTTTTAGAAAAGCATGGTAAAATCATATTCCTCTTGTGGTCATAAAAGTACGAAAGGAAAGGAATAGCACAGGTGTGTCCTAACCGAGCACTGGAGAATCAAGAGATGCTTGCAATGGCTTTTCCCAGTGGTTATTATGCACTCAGAATGGGGGGGAAGCAAAAGAAAAATATTAAGTCTGAATAGAAATGTAGCTATTTCCATTTGACTAAGCATGATGAATTTTCAAAAGATGGTTCATCTTCCAAGCAAGACTAAATTACAGACAGGATGAGAGATGGGTTTTGGGCTGAGTAAAAGGCAGCAAATCACTTAAATGGCTCCGCTAACATCAGGCTGCAGGGGTACTATAAGTTTAGGCATTTAGAAACATAATCATCAAACACCATATATTAATTAGTTTACATAAAAACATAGTTTGATAAAATGCCTTTTCTCCATAGATAAACTGTATGTGATTTCCTCATAAATGCTGAAAAGTGCTTAAGCAAGTAAAATGATCCAAACCTCACTCTAGTGACATGGCTGCTCTGCTTCTCTTTCTGTGGTCGCCTCAGCTGTGCTTTCTGCTTAGCCGACTCTCCAACCTGATCTCCTGGTTCCTTGACATGTCAGTGTCTCTTTTCCACTTGGGGAGACGACACCATGAACTCAATGGGTCCATTTTGACACATCAGACCTAGTGTGTAACACATTCAGTTTATGAGAGAGGCCACAGCACAAAGAAGGAGCCTTCTTGCTGAGCTGTTTTGAGTGTCGAACACTGCTATCTGCAGCCAGTCATGGGTCCCACAGGCCGTTGGATCTGGCAAGTGAGGCTGTGGGTTGAACATGGAACCAGAGAACACCACGTACTTCTGCTTGCACAGGGCTGTGAGTCAAGATACAATTATGGATGTCCAAGACTGGACAGCTTGGTCTTCCCAACCCCAGCCTTAGTCCTGTTTTTGGAAAGGTGCTGTGCTGAAGAGGTCCTGTTGTCGTGCTGTCTTATTGCTCCCAGCAGCAGTATGTTTCTGACCCTTTGCCTGCTGGCTTTTTCCTTCTCATAACAAGGCCTGGAAATTATCCTGTCTTGCCTTTTATTCCAAGCTCTCACTGCTGTAATACCTTGTTCTCACAAAGACCTATCAAGGTAGCATCTCTGGGCGGTCAGAAACATTGTGTTGCCCGTGGATCAGAGCAAGACAGGAGTCATGCTCCCAGCATGAAGCAGAGTGTGGCCCAGAAAGTGCTGAGCTCTTGCTGACCCTGCTCCAGAACTGGGAACTTCTCAACCCTGCACAGCAGGATGCTGAGCAGGCTGCAGGCAACTTGCTGGCACAGTCACCTCTCCGGGAGGTGAGACTGCATGTGGTGCCCTGGCACGAGCCCCCCACATCTGCGCCTTGTTCCACTGCTGCCCGTGGATGTGCCCAGTAATGCCCCAAAGTGCTATTTTAGGAAATCAATTCAGCATCATTTTCAGGTTCATAGATATTTCGGATGAAAAAAACCTATGGGGTCATTTGTCCATCTCTCCTGCCAAAAAGAGGATTATGGGAGCCATTGATATCTGAATTTGTGTCAGTCTTTCCAGGTGCCCTCTTTGCAGCAGTATAACTACCTCAGCTGCAGATTGTTCCTTACTTGCAGCTTCTGAATCACACACACCACTGCTAATAGAGCTTGGAGGGGAAGCAGGGAGCAGCCGGGTGCAGCTTTCCAAAGAACAGGGCAAATCCCTGAGCAATAATTTTAATTCCTCCTAATCAGACTCATATATTTACAGGAGAGAATGAGACAAGAGAATGTCTTCATTACGTTTCTAGTGCCTGCAAGACAAATCAGTTTTCCCAATGTTGGGAACGGATATGTTAAGCTGAATTCAAGATTTTGTTAGTCAAGACAAAGATCCGGAACTTTTAATTCTGTCCCTGCAATTTGATGAGGAAGCAACAATCTTGCCTTTACATCTTTAAATATCATTGCCTCCTGGGGATTGGCAAAGCTTGTTTGGTGGTTCTTAAAGTTGGTTCTTAAATTGCTTTTAGGAAGTACACAGGTACAGCTTAAATTGCAGAACCCAGTGTTCGCTTTGTAATGCAAATACTCAGACTAGAAGAGACAGAAGCGAGCTCCTTTCTACCCTTCTTCAGGAGTGACTTACCTGAGACTGCAAGGGTTAACATGGCACAGAGCTGTTGGGAAGGAGAAGAGAAATGGGCCCCAGTAGCATACATTTGTTCTCTTTCCTTGCTGAGTCTCATTTTCTTATGCCAATTTTTTCTTGCTAGCAGCTAATTTCTCTTCTGGTCTCCTCTAATGTTCCCCTTGTGCAAGAAACTACTGGCTCCTGACAGAGGTCGTGGCGAAACTCATTAAAAGTACAGATTCACATCACCTCCCCTGAGGAACCTAAACTCACATAATGCTGGTGGGCTGGGGAGTTTTATAAAATACCTTAATGTGATGCTGCTGTTAGTTAAATACCACGGGCAGAATACATGAACTAGAAAACCACGAGCCCATCTCTCCTTGCTGGACCTATAGGATAATGGATGTGTATTTGTTCCCAGTGCTCTCTCAACATGCCCCACCTCCTGCGCTAATTCAGCATTCCTGCAGGGCTGCCTTTGCTGTGACAGCAAGGGCTGACAGTGCCCAGCACCGCAGGGTAGGTGTGGCATTGCAGGGGACGCCCTGGGCAGCAACCTGACAGCACGGAACTAATACTGGCAATTAATACACTTGGACAAAGAAGCAATTGCAGCAAAACCGGAGAGATCGATCTTGTTATCCTGCCCAGCAGCAGCTCCAAAAGGACTAAGAGACTACAGGAAGCTCACTGATAACTTGGATGTTTTTCAAAGCATAAAGCCCCTTTAATGAAATATTCCTTTAAATTGGTGTTAATTTTTTTCAGCCACCTGAGCAAACACAATAGCAGATGGAGCCTGCCTCTTCTCCCAGCATGTTCACAGCTGGAACGTGCAAAGCTGTAATCTTTGTTTATAAGAATATTGGTAAATATACTTACATTCAGTATTGCTGTGGAGTCTGTGTGGTAAATAATGATGATCTCAATACACTGAGATGGTTGGCAAAGTAGTAGTAATCTGGGCTACAATACCTTTCTGTCATACTGCAATACCGGAAGATTTCTTTAGGAATATACCTGTTTGATGCATTAATATGCATACCAAAATTCAGGATTTTACCAGTATGATCCTTCTACATAATCCTGAGTTCCTTTATATGGACTTGGTTTTCCAAAAGGACAATTCATAAAATTATACTGTTAGTGTGACAAAGCATAGTTTGCCAGTGAGTATTTGAGGACTTGAATACTTGTGAGCTACAGTTTGGTAAAAAGAATCCACCAACTTGGGTATCCTTTTTATTATGTCAGATTTAAAGAAAACATCTGTTCTGGGCTCAGCCTTTCAGTAATGGCCTCAGTATGTGAGGGTGCCAATTAAACATGGTGTTGACACAAGCTTGTGAGGTTTTGTTGTGCCTGGGGAGATGGGGAGGTGGTAATCAGATGACCTGGAGGACTGAAGCAGCTGGCATCAAATTGCAACCAGCAGCGCAAGCTGGAGGACCAGGTACCAGGGGACTAATAAGAGGGTAAACCTCAGAGCTCGTCAGCCTTAAACTGCAGAGGAGAAGGAATGCCTGGGTGCAGCAGCCAAACTCAGGGTCACTATGTGCTGGCACTGTGATGCCTGCAAATGGTGCCAGGGGCAGGGGAATATGGGACAGTGGCTATCATAAAGTACCACAATAGTGTAATACTATAAATTACTAATATAATAAATATTGCGGATTTATCAATACGTTGAGACTGAACATAAAATGGAATAGTGAAGCAAATCTTCCATCTGCCTTTGGAGTGGAGTTTGGCCCATTTCTGGCACAGCTACCTGCTACTGCAATGGATTAGATCTGAAAAGCCAGCTTAATCCTGGCTGGGATCTGCCCCACCTGCCTTTAATGGCAAGATGTACATCACCCAGACCTCTCCATCAGAGCCCACCACCCAGGCTTGCTCTAGAGCTGAAAGGAGTGAGTGTTTTAGAATCTGCAATATGCCTGATCTATTTTAGACAGCTTCTCTGGGATAAGATGTATCATGTCCTGGAAGTGCCTATTTCACTCTGTTGCTAGACGTCTACATCTGCTCCGAAGACTCCCACCCTGCCTGCAGCCAGCAGGCTCAGCTGAGTAAATGCAGCCAAGCTGACTAAGGGGAAGTTTTGCTAGACACATTCCTTCCCATCTATTACATTCTATATACACAAGTATTTTAAAAATTTCATTTACTTTTAGGGGGAGGTACTATTTATTTAGTTACATTTTCAGTCAGAATCCCTTATAGGTTTGAGAGGCAAATTTATATTTGGATTTGTGAATGGCAAGTAGCAGTTGAAATCTTCATTGTTTAAAAATAAGTATTTTTGCTGGAAGCTGTTGGGGAATTGAGTTCCTTTCAAAAAAATAACAAGGTTTTTAGTTATTGTGGAAGTTTGAACCCTTGTTCTTAGAAAACTGGGATTTTTCTGAAGAAATACAATGATGAAGGGATTTCTAGCCCTAATTTAATAAGCTGGCTGTGAATGGTTGTGAGAATCCCAGTTGCAAATTTTGGCTCTCATTCTGACTGACACATTCTTCGTTTCAGTGTGGCAACAACTGAGAACAAGCGAGATTTTTACATCAGTTGTCTTAGTTTTACACTGGTTACAGCAAATTCGGTTGCTGCTTTAGTTGTATCTCATAAGCAATTAAAGACCCAATTTGCAAAGTAGGTAATGCCTATGTTTGTTCCTGGGGTAATGTTACCTGTTTGTGCATTGGGATTCATGTTCCCAAATTCCCCAGAACAAGCACATTTGGGAACATTGAGCATGTACACTGAGGACCAGAGCCTGAAGATGTACCAGTGCTTCCAAGAGAAAGCCACAGGCAGTTTTTCTTGGAAACCAGGAGAAGAAAAGAGTGTATGTGACAGGTTTCTTACTTCTGACTGTGATCGTGGCCCTTCCTTCACCATCACTGAAACACCAGCTCTGTCTCAAGCAGACAGCCATTATTTATTACATCTGAATCTTGCCATTATTTCGAGGTTTCAACATTAATTTTGTTGGACTCCATCATGTTGCTTGAGGTGTTTCGAGGCAGTTCAGGTGTACACAGCAGTCTCCAGGCAGTGCAGACCTGCCCTTCTGTTCTTCCTCGTCAGAGGAGGGAATGCTTCAGTCCCATGTTCACCCAGGCAACCCTCACTCACTGCAGTCCTGCTGAAGTAAATGGCAGCAGCAGCACAAGTACAGATCTGTATAACCAGACGGATCACTCTGGAAATTTTTGCCATCAGAAGAAAGCCAGCTCTCTAGATTTCTGCTTTTTATATTCATGAAAGATGGCAGAACCGCAGAATGAAAACAAACACCATGCATAATTTAACAAATATTCACCGCAGAAATATTTTTAAGATCACCTGCAGAAACCCCAAAAAAATGTGAATAATTCATGTGGAAAACAACAGAGCCCTCATGCAGTTTGCCACGCTGCCTGTCTGACTGATGGTATTGCTGATGGTACAGCCCTGATGCAGCTGCACGCAGCACTGGAAGGGAATTTATTCTTACAGTGCAGTGGTGGTGGTGTTTTCAGTGCCATGCTCAGGCTCATGAGCTGACCTACGGCCCCGTTTCCAGTACATCTGCTTCCCCCCTGTCCTGAGAGCCCAGCCATATGTGTTTAGGAGACCCAGATTCAGGCTGTGTTCCACTGGCATCTGCCTTGGTATTATTTCCAGCCTGTTGTTGCTTGCTGTGGCACAGAGAAAATGTTGCTAAATGAACCTATTTGATGGGTTGGGATTTTGGGTGAAGGATGGATGGAAAAGAGTGGAAGTTCTGTTGGGATGTGACATCTACTCACATACACCTGCTTTGAAATGAAAAGTTAAAATACAGAAGGCAGACTACCAGATATTCGCAAGGAGCAGAAGATTGGTTGGGACTGGCATTCCCTCAAAAGCAATATCCTGTGCTTAAAAGTCAGCCTATACCAGCTTCCAAGAAAGAAGAAAACTAGATGCTGCTATTACTGGGTAGTTTCCTCTGACTAAAATGTCTTTCATACCCGTATTAAATGAAGGGGGTGTTATGCCCTGAGAAATGAGTGTTTGTACTCATTTCAAACCTTATGGTTTTTGATCCTTAGCAAATAATCACTTTCACCAACATGAATAGAAATAGAAAGCTTTTCTTAAACAGATGCAAGGATTCCTGCATTCCAGTCTGGTCATATGGTTTGATGTTCTTCCAGCTTCAAGTCTTCAAAAGTATAGACCCATAGGGAAATAAAGGCAATGAAAAGCAACCAAAGCTAGGCCAAAACAAAACAAAAAATCTTCAATAGTTTAATTTCAGAGACCAAAGAGGGAAAGAGCTGTTATGTGTCACAGAGTGCAGGAGAGAGGCCATCATCATCCAAGCTGGGTTAATGCAAAGCTGTGGAGTCCCGGGAAGATGGTTTCATTTTCTTCCCTCTCTCTGTGCCATGTAGATATGGCTTTTGAGTAACCGGGATGTACAGCAGAAGAAATGTCAAGAGATCAAGCTGAGTTTATTTTTCTGGGAATACCCATCAAGCTGCAAGTAAGAAAAGGGTGCTATCTTTTTGATAGGGTTTAAGAATGTCCCCCAGATGCTATGGATGGTGCCATCCCCCATATGCTATGGTGCAAATGCAAAGCTCATGTAATTCTGGGAGCACTGCAGGGGTCCTGGTGTTACTTTTCTTTCCGTTCTCTGAAGAGAGAAGCCAAGCAGAAAGATGAGCTACACTTTTACATTCTAATTTCAACAAGTTCAGGCTTTTCTGTTTGCTTTATTGTGTTGCAGGCTCTTCAGTTGTTAGAAGAATGGCAATCATTGTAGGATTTGTAAGAAATTTGGTCTTATGAGGCACCTCTGTCAGGAATAGCTGCAGGTCAGTCCTCCATAGCACCATTTATTCACGTGGTTGTAGCCATTAATTATATTCACTGGAAGGCAGATATATTTAAAAGAGCAAGATGCCGAAACCTGAACATTTTTACTAGGTAAAAATGGTGAACAAAAACTCCCAGTTACTTCAGAATTGCCTTAAGTTACCCAGATGTAATTAAAATTTAATTTTCAGTTAAGAGAAAAGTTAATCATCATTCTTTTACAAAGAGCTAGTTTTTAATTAGAGAAGCCAGTTTCTGCTTAGCACATTTAAGACTTTGTCTGTGTTGAATGAAGTGTTATGGACTTGAATACTGCATCCCTCCCCACACTGTTTCAGGGCTGTACAGGCACTGGATACAGGAGAGAACAACATGCCTTTGTGGGATCTTCCAGGCAGGCACTCCTGAGCTCTTTGCAAACATGACTCAGTATCTGGAGGTGAGATCATTATGTATTATTAACACTTGTTGGTTTCTAGGTGGCACAGAGAGACCAAGGGATTAAGGACTGCATCTTGCACCTCTTCCGTGTTGTGCATTGGGGTGATGCAGAGCCCAAGCAGTACATCTCTGTGTGTCTGCACAGCCCATTGGCTGCATCTGTTGTCCCAAGCTTCCCCAGCCTGGGCCATGCTCCTTCCAAAGGGAGAGAGAGCAGAGACGTGCCCTTCCCTCCAGCCAAGCATCTTGGCAATGGGCAGTAGCTCCATGGGCATGTGTGTGTGTACATGGGAGAAGATGGAGGGACACCCAGCACCTTACTGGGACCATGATGGGACAGGGACCAAACCTGTCCAGCATCTTAGTCAAAGCCTGGATGCAGAGAATCATCCCAGCTGCATTATCCTCAGCCCTTCTTGTCTTCACAGATAGTCCAATAAGTTTCTACCCATGTTTGATAAGGCAAAAAGGGTCTGGTTTTCAAAATATGTTTGGCTTCCACAGATTGTGTCAGCGAGCTCAGCACAGACTAGTGGTCTAAGTCCCCAGAGACCAACAGGTTTCCTCTGCACCCCTGAGAGTGAGTCAGGTCCCTCATTCCCACCCCTCCTTCTCCATGCACTGTGAGTCTCCAGTTCCCGTATGTCCTAGGTGTGTGGTCAGCCTAATGGCATGAAATAGTGGGCTGGCAGCAAAAATGCAGGCAAGTATCCACTCTCAAACCCAAAGGGCAAAGAACTCTTTCTCCATAAAACCTTTGGATGCAAAGTCCTGAGGTAAGACCCTGCCAGGGAAGTGTGAGTGAGCTTCTGCGTGTGAAGAGCAAAGATCCCCTGGGAAAAGACTTCTGTAATTCCCACCTTCTTTCAGTGTCTATTCACTGTTAATTATTTTTTCAGACTCTACCCATTTCTCCTGTCTTTTGTCCCCCGGCAATTGCTAGAGGCACTTGAAGGTTAATGGGCCATGTGCTTATTTTTAGATTTGCATTACTTTAACACAGGAGAACCTGGCTGATGGCAAATAAGCACCTCTAGCCAGCATGAGCAATTTCTGCCTCCAGTGCTCTTCCAGATATTATTTCTTCTTTCTTTCCAATGAAGTGACAGCAAATAGCTGGTGACCTGCTGCACAAGATGCAACATGTGGACTCTTGCATCTCTTTGACAAGCGCCTGCAGGCAGAGACTGCCTGGAAGGACAGAAACGCTTTCAGCAAATTGTGGTGCACCAGCTTCCACCCCTACAGCGAGTGCCCAGAAACAGAAGAAAATGAAAGAATGCTCCAAAATGGACACCGTTCTCATTCCCTTGTACAGACTGTAGACTACAAATCCAGGGTGCCTGTTGGCTCACAATCCGCCTTACTGAGGGGAAGGCACAGGGCAGGAGGGCCATCATCCACCATGGAAAGCGCAGGGGCACCACCAGAGCTGCAAGCTTAGTACCTGCCCTCCTTTGGGAGCAAAAGGAGACCGTGTCCAGCTGCAGGTGCTTTCACCTCTCCTCTGAGCAGCTAAGTGTTAACAACTGCTGTTTGGCTTTGGTGGTTTTAAGTCATTTTGATTCTTTTTGAGGGTCATTTCAGAAGTACACGGGGTACCTGGGCTGGCAGGTCTGGCCCAGCAGTGGCTTGGGTGCTGAAGCACAAAAGCAGGAGAAGCACCTTCTGCACTACACCTTTCCCTGGTGTTCCCTTGTCCCCTCATCTGTCCTTGCCCGCTCCACCACCCTGAGGACTACACTGATGCCTTGCAAAATGGCCCATCCACAGCCTCACAAGGGGTTGTGCAATGGGCTTAGGAGATTGCTTGCCTGTCCATTCCTTGGAAACACAACAACCTCACAAAGTCAATATATGGGAACACTAGTTGAAATCTTGAAAACACACTCTGTGTGAAGGGTTCACTAGCTGCACAGTTTCCCTTACGGCTACTTAACCTGGGATGTTTGGACTGGGGCTGCGAAGGGCAGCACCTTTTAGTGTCCACATCTGCCACGGTCCACACTCTAGAATCTTCTACTCTGGAAGAAGCGCACAATCATGCTGGCATGACACCAGGTTTTCCATAGAGCTGTACCCACTAGTGACAGAAGAACAAAGGACTCATATAGCTTAATGAAGTGGAACAAGGCTTACTCCTACAGCATTGCAGTCACTGTTTAATGTGAAGCATGAATTTTGACCAATGGGATACTCTTCTTGGGCTTGCATTTCTTTTATACCCTGATTGATGTGCATGGTGCTTTTAAACCTCAAGGCTTTTCCTTGGCTAGTTCTCATATTGATGTGGGGTCTGAAGTGACACTGCCACAGCCTTCCCTAAAGGACTTCCAAGACATTTTATACACCATGCATGGTCCCCTGCCAATGACTTACCCAGCAGGTAGGGGCAGCAACATAGCTTTGCTGTGCTATAATATAGCAGCCTACGTACATGAAATACACAGCTCCTGAGGCTGATTTTCTAGCCCTGGCAGCTTGCTGATTGCACAGGCAAAACCTGTAGATGAAGGCTGTATGCTGCACTGCCTCCTTGCAGGACAGTGACACTGAACAAGTGTCAGGAAAAGCGTGAGCCAGGGCTGGTCTTGCAGGCAGGACTTGGCTCGTGCTTTGCAGGTCACCCCAGGACTGGGCAGCATCCACAAGGAGAAATGCCTTCTGGCAAGCTCCCCATTTGGCAGGCAGGTCTACACAGTTATCTTTGGTTCTGAAGGACTTTATTCAAAGCAGGCAGTGGGAAAAACACCACTTGTGGCTTGGGTGCTCCTGGCTTCCTCCTTGCCTTCCCTCAGTCCCCAGTCCTAGAGTGAAATCTGGGATAAGGCAAGGATCACCTCTCTCCTTTCAAGGTAGCAATAAGGTGCAAAAGGGTAAGGGGACAAACTCTGGGATTTCACCCAGAAAAGGCCAGGAAAGGGGACAGAGGCTTTAGTGTGGGGCGAAGGCGTGTTGCTGCAGAAGCCACTCTTCCTGTTGTGCAGCTGGATGAGGATGGGTGCACAAGCTCCATCTATTTTTGTTCCTCCAGTTGCGGGATTTTAATAATGCATGATTTCGGAAAGTGCCGCATACAGCAATTAAAGTCCATCCAACTCATGTGTGAATGAATACCAAAATGTTAAGCTTGCCCTTAGCCTGTAATAAGGAACAAGTTGAGTCCCATTTGGATCACTGGGTTCAAGTGAGGGTTCAGTACCAAAATGCATTTGACATATTCACCAGCTCTGTAGGTTGTAGAAGTTATTTGCTGCTGCTGCATTTTCAGTTCGTCTCCTTGCTCTGGGAGCAGAGTTGTCAGATGTGATCTCAGGCAGGGGGCATCTCTGGTTAGCTGGCAGCTGGTGGCTGGCCTCCAGATGATAAAGTGATGAAATGGGCTCACAGAAGATGCTGGGAACTCTTGTCCCAAAGCCCACCCCTCAGGGAAAGCACAGGGACTGCAGCAGGAGAAGGATTCATCCACTCCTGTCACCTCCACCCATTTCACATTTCAGGGATGAACACGCACGCTGGGAGTACCTCTGTGCATGTTCATAATGGGACTTGAGATTGAATGCAAAGCTTTTCTCTAGAGTCCAGAAGGGAAATATCTCACTGAATTGGATGGGGTTTGACCACATTTTGAGTTCATTAACTTGTGAAGCCTTACTAAGGTGGAAGCTCTTCTCCGGTGGAGACCAGCTCATTCCATGAAAGCAATTTTGTAAATTTTTGTGGTGCATTTAATGCCCTCTTTTTGTCATTCTGGAGCATGAGATGCTCCATGACAGATGCTCTTCCATCTTCTTGCTCTCCTTCCCTGCTGTTGACAGTGGTTCAGATCCACTGAGGCAGAAAAGCCACTCAAGAACTTAGATTTTGAAATATAATGCTTACAAATTAAATAAAAACTTGTGCAGAGATTAGCCCGTTTCCTGTATTAATGCCAGTCCATTAGTTTTATTAATGAGCATTTCAACTAAGGAATGCATTTTCTAAGTCTGTAAAGTATCCCCTGTATTTTCCTGAGTTCCCTCATAGTCTTATAATTATAGAAGCCTGATGTGTTTTTATCTACATAATGTAATTGCTGGCTGTGATCAGGAAGCCATAGATATGTACCATGATCCCATGTGCATTACACCATGGTTGGGTTTTTTTTTGTCTTTTGTGGCTTCAGAAATAGGTCACTGCTGAAGACCATCATCAAATCCTGGTGTTACAGTTTATGCACTACATTATGGGGATCTGATGTGACTGGGGGAATCCTCATTGCAGAGGGGTTCAACTAGATGACTTTAAAAAGTTCCTTCCAACCCAAACTATTCTGTCCTGGCCTCTGGGTCAAGGACCTTATTCTCAAATGTGGTCTATGTTGCTGAGGATTAGGCTAATAGCATAGAATCATAGAAAGTTTGGGGTTGGAAGGGACCTTAAAGCTCCTCCAGTTCAACCTTCTGCCATGGGCAGGGACACCTCCCACTAGACCAGGTTGCTCAAAGCCCCATCCAGCCTGACCTTGAACACTGCCAGGGATGGGACAGCCACAGCTTCTCTGGGCAATCTGTGCCTCACCACCCTCATTTTGAAGAACTTCTTACTGATGTCTAATCTAAATCTGTCCTCTTCCAGTTTAAAGCCGTTCCCTTATGTCCTATCGCTACATGCCCTACTGAAAAGAAACTCCCCAGCTTTATTGTTAGGCCCCTTTAGGCACTGGAGGCTGCTCCAAGATCTCCCCTGAGCCTTTTCTTCTCTGGCCTGAACAACCCCAACTCTTTCAGCCTCTCTCTTCACAGGAGAGGTGCTCCAGCCTTCTGATCACCTTCATGACCCTGCTTTGGACTTGCTCCAACAGCTCCACATCCTTCTCATGTTGGGAGCCCCAGACCTAAACACAGTATATGCTGGAAATTTTTGCAGGGGTGTGTTTGTGCCACCAGGCTGCTTCCTGGGGCCACTGCAGATGGAAAGCCAGCACTGCAGATGGAAAGCCTGCACTGCTGAAGGATTTCATTGATGGTGATGAAGTACAATGCCTCCTCAGAAACAGGGAAGGTGAAGGGAAACATTCACACACGGGGTGTTGGCCCTTCTACATCAGTAGACCTGGTCTACATCAGTAAGACCAGGGTTTTCCTTGGGGGGTTCTCTTCGGAGCCATGTGAAGAAAGGGAGAAGGAGAGGGCACATAGCACTGCGTAGACCAGCACCCTGTGGCAGAGGGGACTAAGACAGGGAAGGGAAAAGGAACGCCTTCTTGTTGGAATTGCCAATTAATAAATCAGACCCCAGGCAAGGGGATGCATTGCTTGCAAGGCCCCCATACATGTGAGTTTGTGCAAAGGGAGGAATGATGATCAGGATTTGCACAAGGTTCCCATCCTAGGGCACTGATGTGGGGCTGCAAACCCAGGTGTCAAATGCTTGAGCATGGCCCTACTGCAGAACCAAAACCACATGGGCAGCAGGCCGTTTTGCAGGCACAGTGGTGCAGGCAGGGGTCAGTGGGGGATGTACTTCTATATAGGTACAACCTATGTACCTATATACACTTGGTGCACAGTGCTACACCCACCTCTAGTTCCTCACCATCTTTCAGCTGGAAATGAGCGTTACTTAAGTGGTTTGAAAATGCTGTAAAATAGTTCCCCCAAACTGAAGAGAGAGATGCTGAAGAGCACTTTGTGATGAATAAATGATGAGACAAAAAGGAACAAGAGTGAGTATGCAGGTGCACCCCATCACACACACAAGCAGAGCTCTGCCCTGCACCTCCTCACCTTTACCCTTCAATTTTATACTCATATGAATATGTACCCTATACTTCAATATACCCTATAGTCTAGTTTTATAAACCTTTCAATCATCACTTCCATCTTCCTAGTACTTGACCAAAACACACTGTGCAGCCTGACACCCGTTTGAGATCATTTAGTTACACTCTTTCTTAGCAAGGCTGAGTCTTGGCACACTATGGCTGGCCGATGGCTAAGTGCCTTTTTATCATAGAATCATAGAATAGTTTGGGTTGGAAGGGACCTTGTCCCTCTGCACAGCAATGAAGGGGGTGCATGGCACTCTCTGGGCCCCATCCCACAGCCCCCAAATACGTGACTGCTCCTGCTGCCTTCACGTAAGTACAAACCACAGGATCAGAGCCTTAAGGGCTAGAAAACATTCTAGTGTTAACTTTTATTCACTCTCATCTGGCAACTCAGCTTGCACTTTGATAAGTAACTGCTGAGAAGGAGGCAGGGGGCAGGAGTGCTTGGGGAAGGTGAGCAAGAGGCCAGTGGGAAGGAAGGAGTGGACAGTGCTTGCGGCAGAAGGTCCTAACTCCAGACCTGGAGCAGCTGAAGCAGTATGTGCTGCGTGTCAGAGACAAGCAAGAGGCGAGGAGACAGCAGTGGGTGTAATTTAACAGGGAAACTTGCCATTTTTGCGAACTGCTGCCTGTCATGTTCTGCCTGTTTGCAGCATGAGTGTCATTTGTGGCCAGAAAGCTCAAGCGCTTGCAAGTCACTGGGCAGGAACAAAATGTCTCTTTTCTTCCTCCTAAGTGCTCGACCCTTGAGGAGCAGCCATTCCCTGAACACAGTGAGCCAAAGACAACAGGAATCCGATGCTGCGGGTGTGCTTCCCCCAGGATGCTAGCACTCTTTCTGCAAGCAATGGGCACATCTCCCAGCCCCATCTGATTTTCCTTGCAAGAGTTTGCAAAGTCTTTGGGGTAGAGGTCATCACTGGAACACAGCCCCTGTATTGTCTGCATTAAGGATAACCCAGTATCAACAGGAGATACTCATTCTCCAGAAAGTTCATTGCTGGACACTCCTTTCTTGGATGATTCATTAATCACGGTCTCTACATGCCTTTTTTCTGCAGTCCCTGCTAAGTTCATTACACACTTCCTCATTTGTAGAGAAAGAGGAGCTGAATGAACGTGTCACCAGCTTGTCACTTCTTCATTCCTCTCTCTGCCTCTGCCCTTCCTTTAATAGTCTGAACCAATTTTAGAAGTCTCTGATGAAATTGATAATCCATTGCCCCTGAGAACTAGAGGGCTATTGAACAGTCAACGTGGGCATGCTGCTCACTGCACGGAGTCACTACCAAGGCAAGAGCGGTACTAGCACCGGCAGTGTTGATGCAAAGCTGATGATGTGCTGTACCTTCTGCTGCAGCTGCTTCAAAAATGCCATTTTTAGTCCTTTTATTTTTAACTAGATTAAACTGACAGCTCCCACACCTTTTAAAGAGATGTTTTAGGCTGCGTTGAATGCAGCTATTGCATACAGAGGTACTGAATACACAATGAGAGAAACAGGATGAATTTTTAAAGCCCTGGTGCCCTGCAAAGAGGGAACTTGTGATCTGTCTTGGTGCATTTCACTCACGCAGCACAGGGTTGTGCTTAGCCTGGCCCTCAGTCCACGCAGTGGCAGACCTTGCCCTCCCTGCAAGGAAGCAGAAACGATGGGTGTGAGCCCAGGCATCCCCTGCAGCTACCCTCTGCGTCCTTTTTCTGGCTAAACATGCCATCACATGAATAAAGAGGCAATTCTGGTCCAGCTCCATCCCACCTCGCTGCTGAGGCTGTGAACACCAGTACCGTGGGCCCTGCAGACGGGAGGCAGCTCCCGGCTCAGCAGCAGGAGCTGCAGATGGCAGCTGGGCTCTGTGCCTGGTTCACCACAGCTGGAGCCAGAACTAATGAGGAAAAGCCACCCAAGGCCTTTCCTTGAAGTCATTGCTGAACTCCCCTGGGTTGGGCAGGAGCTGCAGGAGTGAGGAAGAACAGACACAATACCTTTGCCTCCTCTGTCAGTGAGGGGGAGGAAAACAGACAAGGGTGGGATTGCAGGGGTGAAACTGGCACTGTGCAAAACCCAGGCTGGAGTCCTCCATGGGTTCCAGCATCTGACGGACCAGATGATAGAGAGGAAAAAGCTATACATCAAGTCCCACCAGGCTTGAAATCTATAGCACAAAACCATTTCTCCTCAGATGCCAAACCAAAACTGCAGTGAGAGAGACACTTTGCTTGGCTAGAAGCTGGTCTAGCAACACACTCAGTACCAGCTGCTGTGCAAACCATGTAAGTGATTTGTTTTCAAGATACATACTGAAACATATTGCTCAAGCCTCATAACTGCAGATTCTTATTCAGTTTGGGTAGAAAAATCATTCAACGTAGATGTTCCAATAATTTTGCTTATTCCATTAGTTAGCAACAGCCTGAAGTAAAACCCTATCTTACTACAAAGAGCTGTTTACAGCCTGGCATGCAGGAAAGGCTATTGGCAAAGGTGTAGTCCTCAGTTCAGCAAAGCAAAGTCCCCTGGTGACTGCAAGCATCTCTAGGAGAGCCCTCGTCCTGCAGAAGCAACAGAGGCCTGTGTGCAGCCAACCTTGGAAACACTGGAGAAGTATAAAACTTTGATGTATGGAGGCTCTGGGCTACTCTGCATGTAGGAGCAAGATGAGTAAAGCTGCTCTGGGCACTCTCACTGGCTGTGGTTGATACTGCAGCCAGACATCTCAACAAGCATCTCAAGGCAGTATTCCTGCCTTGGCAAGGGGTCCTGCCTTGACAGGGGGGTTGGACTAGATGATCCACAGCAGAGGTGGACTGTGACACAGCAGTGGGTGATGTCACCAATGCAGGTGACAGGTAGCTGTTGTCCATGCCTGGTGAGCAACAGGGGCCAAATGTCATACTAGGCAAATTCTCCTTTAGAAACAGACTCCTGTAGATACCCTCAATGGGATCTTTACATGCCCAGCTGGGGGGTTCTTTTAAAGTACCTGTATGCTCTGATTTGCAGGCAGCAGAAAGCTCTGATTGAGCCGCATCCGTCATAAGTAAGAGCTCTTTATCTTATGGCTGACTCTTCATTTTATGACTGTGAATGGTAATTTATGTCTCAAGGGATTTATTGCTTTGCCATCACTCTCCTGCCATGGTGCCACCCAGCACCCGATGCTGGCACCCAGAGGTGTGCTGTGGCATGTAACAGCACTGGGCAAAACCAGGCTGGTTTTAATTCTGTCTTCATTATCCCTTCGGATGTGTAGGTGGCCTTCATGCTGGTCTTAGAGCAGGGGTCAAGCAACATAAATTCAAATTCTAGCCTTGTTAAATGTTTCCTGTGTTCTCTGCAGGGAATTAAATAAACTTCTAAGCTGCAAAATGGAGACAAGCCCTCCCAAAACTTCACTGTCCCTAATGCTTTGTCTGGCTGGTCTGCTTAGACTAGTACCTTTCGACCATGAGCTGCTGCTGAAGGGGTGTTCGTACGCCCAGTCCTGAACTTGGCTGAGATCTTGCTCTCCATATGTGACTGTATATGACAAATCAGTGAATAAATAGCTCTCTCCTTTTGGCCTTCAGTAAGGTGAGAGGCTGTGTTAAAAGCCTCTGCAGGGCTCAGGATGCAGCAGCCCCTCCTGCATCTCCTGCCATGAGGCACCACAGGCAAGCAGGTAACAGCAGAACAGATAAGCCAGCTAGCACATTACAAATAAAAGTGTGTTTTTGTGTAGCTGCAGAGAAAATGGATTGATGCTGGTCCTAGAGAACTGTGAGGAGACAGAAGGATCCTGTTAGGAATTTGCCCCTCCTTAGATTCATGTTTCTGCCCTGTGCATCACCAGTGCTGTTCAGAGCCACCACCTGGGGGGGATTTGCAGCTTGTGCCCATCAACCATCAGCCCCTCACTGGCAGTGCCTGGTGCCAAGGAGGTCAGGGGAGGTTCTGCCAGCTAACCCTTCATCCTGCTGTCAAAAGCCATGTCATGCAGTCACTGCAGCCTGGCCCAAGCACAGAGGAAAGGGCAAGGCCATGCTCCAGTAACTGGGAGCAGAGGATAGCGCAGGGTTTTTCATTTTAATCTGTGGTGTGCAAATGAAGATGCTGAAGCAGCTGTTCTGTAGTCTTTAGTAAGAACATGATTTCTGAATGTCACATTAGTGATCTTTCCTGCTTTTACTTTTTCCTGTCAGGTTGCTGATCCTTGTATTACATTTGCCTTTAGTGCTTGTTCATTATTTTGTGTCAAAACACCCTGCAAAATAAGCGTTTATTCTTCTAGAGGTGTGACCTGAGTTCATCCCATTGTATATATATGTGTTTTGTGAGAATATCCACAACCTTCTGCAAAGCTGATGTGCAGATACTCCTGCAGTCATTAAGCTATGTGAAAAAGTCTTAAATTATTCTGCTTGGGGAATTTCAGCTGGAAAGATGACACAGACTGATGCACTTTGCTCAAGTGTCCTTCTTTCGCATCTCTTTCATGTCATGAAAGTGCTGAAATCACTGCTGGAAAAATTGCAGTGATAACCTGCTTTGCCTGAGAGCTTCCCAGCAAACATACAGGAGTGCAGCAAAAGCGTCTATCTTTATTTTAGTATTTGCATACAATTCCTCATCAGAAATCAGTTCCAGATGTGCCCAGAGGCACTAGTGAGCTCCAGAAGGGCTGTGGCCAGCTAGCAAATGGGAACTCATTCCCTGGTGTAAAAAAGACACCAAATACATATGTTTTCCTATCTATCTTCCCCAAAACACAGCAGCTCCTTTAGCAGCTGGTCAAAAAGCAGGAACAAGGCCTGGATGCTTTCCTCAGCTTTCCTCCTGGGAAACCGATGAATTCAGGGGAAGTAGGGCTTAGGCACGGCGTGACATCTCCATGGGCAGTGTGGGTTTGTGGTGATGTGGAGACAGATTTCAGCCACAAGTGGGTGAGATTTTCCCCTGTAGCTGTGTGGGGACACTATGGAGCTCTTTGTAGTGTCATACCTCAGCTTGAGGGGTTTGCTGCTTTAGTCTCTGCTCATCATCAACTGCCTTCGGGCTGCCTCTCCCAAAAGGCTGTTCTCCCTCCTGTGCTTCAGGTTCCACTTTGTTACATTTCTCTTGCTCAGGTGAGGCTCAAGGATGATACAAACTTCTTTGTCTAGGAAATGATTGTAATTAGCAGTCATTTACTTAATAGTTCTCCTGTGAACAATGAGAAAGATTAGCACCATGCATTGAAAATACAGTCAAGTGACAAATGTGTTTCTTTTAGAGGACCACATTTGACTGTACTTCCACTGCAATGGGTACTGGCAGATTAGACTCTAG
Organism: Psittacus erithacus; assembly: GCA_009867235.2. Taxonomy (NCBI): domain Eukaryota; kingdom Metazoa; phylum Chordata; class Aves; order Psittaciformes; family Psittacidae; genus Psittacus; species Psittacus erithacus. Next base: position 27,233 of record WYDI02024811.1, on the reverse strand, counting down.
TAAATATGGTCCTGATCCAAAGCTATTTTGCTGGAGGGTGGAAATGCCTGTTCACTTGAGTAAAGTACTAACTACTATGACACATGCTTAGCTAACTCGAAATCTTTATCATCCAAACTGATTTCTCCAGCAAAGTCTGGGTGATGAAGGTATGTGTCCAGCCCAAGGGGCCTTCCTACACGTTTTGAAAGCCAAACCACCATACAGAGGCTCCTCACAAGCTAAGATGGGACCATTTTCATCCTGTTTTCTGTAGCAATGATGAGGAAAACATGCTTGGGGACATTTCTTAGAGTAACACTTATAGCACAGGGTCAAACACAGAGATTGACCCTTTTAACCAGCTCTTTATATGGTTTTTCATTTGCTCTAGGTCAGAGCAGGTGCTTGGGTGGTGTGTACAATGATGTGCATGTACTGATGTGTGCCTTCATATATACCCCCCCCATATATATATACAAAACTTGTGAAGTTTGTTTTACCTGTGTGAACCACCAGCCACCGACCATATATCCCAATGGCTCACTTTGTCTCTGCCCACGCTCTGCTTCCAAGTGCTGCTCAACCACAGGCGGAGAGTCTGAAAAGCTGTGTGAGAAAAGGAATGGGCTGTGCAGAGTTCCAGTGGGGATGGAAGGAAAGGAGAGCTGTAAGTGGTGCACGTCGGTCTCTACGGCCGCAAAAGGACCACATGTGCCTGGCACAAAGGGACAGGTTGCAGCCCGTGGTCTGTGTGTGCGAGGAATAAGTGAAGTGAAAATGCTCCCCACAGCCTTCAGCGTGTCCCACCCCCAGCCCAATACATCTGCTTATAGAAGTTGTCAACTTAGTCATACATCTTACTGCCTAATGGTAGCCAGCAAATATTACCTGCATGTCTTCAAACAACAATATCTGCTTGACAGTAATATGACTCAATGAGAACAAAATGCTGCAGTCTTGAGCGAGAACATCCCAGTTGTTCAGGCTTAACACTGCTTAGTTAAGAGCAGGACCAAAGTCATCATCATGGACAAAAATAAACCCCATTTGCTGTTGGAAGACCTCAAAACAAAAGCAGGCTCGGAGCACAGCCAGTGCCCTTCTCCTCTGCTGCATCCCCCCCAGGATGCTGTGGGGAGGGCACAAACAAGTGGGATTTTGCTAATCTTTAATGACTCACAGTGGTGTTTCCCCTCCAAAATTTGCAGGGAGGGGCCGTGTCTTTTATTAGGCCAAATGATACACTCAGAATAAACCAGACACTTGCCAGCTCTTTTCTCCTGCCTGTGTCTGATGGTCTAATAAAAGATATGAGCTCTTCTGACAGAGCTATCTGATGCCAAGGGATGTTCTCTTTGGTCTAACATTTTTGGCAAGTATAGAGACCTTTGCCACTGCATTCAGCTGCCCCATGGGAGCCTTCGCATGTGCTTTGGTGGGTGCAGACCCAGAGCTCCTGTGCTGGAGAGGGCTGTTGTGCAAAGCAGCCCTTGGCTTGGCCAGATGTGTTATTGGGGTGCACTGAGCTGCCTGGTCATCTAAATCATAGAATCACAGAAAGGTTTGGGTTGGAAGGGACCTCAAAGCTCATCCCGTTCCAACCTCCTGCCATGGGCAGGGACATCTTCCACTAGACCAGGTTGCTCAAAGCACCATCTGACCTGGCCTTGAACGCTGCCAGGGATGGGGCAGCCACAGCTTCTCTGGGCAACCTGTGCCAGCGCCTCACCACCCTCACAGTGATTTCTTCCTTTTATCTAATCTAAATTTACTCTCTTTAGCTTACAGCCATTCCCCCTTGTCCTGTCACTATATGCCCTTATGAAAATGTCCTTCTCCAGTTAACCTTTGGGCTGGAAGTACCAAAGTTTTCCTTAGGTACTGGAAGGCTTCTCTAAGGTCTCCAAATACCAGAGGGCATTTGAAGACAAACTCCAGAGCAAGGAAGCACTATATGTATTAGTGATGTGCTGTGCCAAACACACAACCAGGCAGCCATGACAGCTAAGGGAGCAAAGACAGGCAGGTCCCAGGCATAAAGGCTTGCACTGTTGGGCTGGAAAAACACTTGGTACACAGCCTGGTTTGTGTGCAGAGGACAAGCTTCCTGGGGTGCTGATGTGGTTGTTCCTCCTCGGGGCTATGCTGCTTTGGGCTGTGCAGGCCACCCCATGGTGAGCGTGGGCTGGGGTCTCCTTGGCTGGCTGCCCCCTCGGCCAGCATGGAGCTCTGAAAAGCTGGACCCCCAGAGAGGTATGCTGCTGCTGGCCGTGGAGAGCAGCGGGGTGCCGGGGATACAAGGGATGGGAACCTCACCTCTGCTTTTGGGAGCACTGAGACAAGAGTCATTTCTCCTTTTGCCCCAAAGGCAAATTATTACAGCTCAGCAGCAGGGAGCAGCAAGTGCTGATGCACGGAAGGGCAGCCACTGCTGGAAATGCTGCTTTCCTTGAGCCAGAATGAAAAGGCTCACCACAATAAACCTGCTGCAGTTTCTGGCTGATTTCAGTTTTGCAGAGGTATTGAAAGAGGGTGAAAGCAGGGGAGGAGCTTGCTTGCTGTTGTGTTCAGATTGCTCTTTGGAGGCAGCGGCTGCACTAGCTGCTCCTCCCCGAGCTCCGTTCCCTTGAACCTGGGTCTGGGTTCCCAGCCGGGTGCTGGGGGACATGGGCAACCGGGCAGCTTCTTTTGTGCACTCAGTTTTCACACCCACATGTGAGCCGTTTCCTTCCATCTGTCCTCACCTGCAGCATCGTTCAGCCTTGGGGCTTTCTGATTCAGTTTTTCATCAAGATTTATAGCGATGGATGGCCCCTGCCCCCACGTTATCCTGAACTCTAGAAACCCATTTGGCTGTTTCTGTTAGCACATGATGCCTGCCTCAGTCCTAAATCTCAATAAAGACAAGCAAACTGCAGAAGGCAGCTCAGCAGACAGGGATGTGTTTATCTTTTCCCACCCTGACAGGGAAACGCCAGCGTAAGCAGTGCTGGAGGAGGCGGCACCAAGGACAAGGACAAGGACAAGCGCTGGCAGGGACAGCGAGTGGCCTTGGCAACCCCCCCTGCAGTGAATCCCCAGTGCCAAGGCACAGCTCTGCTTTCACCTTGGGGCTGCTCACCCTCACCTCCTGCCCGGGGGGGGGGGTCCCAGAAGCACCCGCATCCCCCAGCCTTGCCTGCTTTTATGCTTTTTCATGTGTTCAAGCGCAGCAGCAGCCAGCACCCCCCAGCCGCTCCTCTCATGGCCAGGGGGTATTTCTGGAGGTGGATTAGGATCCTAGCGGGTGCGCTTGTTTGTCTTGCACTGGACCAGATACCAGAGGCTCATCTTCCCGGGAGCGGAGTCTGGCAGGGATCACCATGCGCTGGTAGGCATGGCTTAGCCTGCTTTCCCCTCCCTGGGCTCACGACATCTCTGCTTCACAAAGGCCATATCTGCAGGGCTGCAACCGCTGCTCCAGAGGTGCCGAGGGCAGCACCACCAGCGCTGGGCGGCTGGTCAGCAGACACAGCAGCCTCAGTAACCCCCGGTCGCAGCCGGGAGGTGTCCCCGAGGAACCTGCCCTACTGATAGGTTTATTTTTAGGAGCCACAGAACTGGGCTGAGCTTCAGAGGCGTGAAACCAGCCTGGCTGCGGTGACTCACCCTCCCCTGGAGTGACACAGGCCGCTTCTGCACTGTGGTCCCTCTCTGGGGCCTGTGCTGCAGGGGCCTGGGGTGGGCCTGAAGCCCCTCAAGCCATGCACAGGTGTCCGTGCACCATGCCACTGCACCACCATGAGCCCTGGAGCCACTGCTGTGGGTCAGGAGGCTGCATGCTGCAGGAGGTGGCTGTTCACTCTGGTGGCGAGGGCGCAGGCTGGCCAAGGGTACATGGACAGGGAGCAGCAACAGAGCTGGGACATAGGGTGACATTCCCAACAGGAGGGTAGACACCCCTTTAGGGTGCATCAACACCAGCAGGGCACATCACATAACAACAGGCTGTGATGTCAAAAAAAAGTAGCTGATGCACAAGATCCGTGGTCCTCCTGAAAGCCCAAAATACAGCACAAGCCTGGTGCAACACTCCCCTTTTAAAGCACTGGAGGGAACACACATCTGGACAGCTGAGCCCTTGTGAAGTACCAACAGCCTGGGCAGCTACTTTCAGCAGATATGTTTGGGACCCACAGGAACGTGGAGTCCTTTGTACTCTTCTTTACAAGAAAATAATGAGGATGTTCAGGGTGACTACAATGGCACAAGAGTAATTCTTCAGAGATAAGAGAGAAATAAACAAAGAAAAACTGGCAAGCACTATTGGTAGAGCACTTGGACAAAGCCAACCAGGACAGATGGGGCAGCTGCTGCTTTTGCTCAGCTGTGATTATTTTGTTTCTGCAGTCTCTGAGGCCAGCCCAGGCCACCGGTCTCAGCTGTCAAGGACCACAAGCCCAGCTCCAAGTGTGAACTGGCCATAGAAAACAGAAGCTGAAGGCAAAAGGCTCAGAAGAGCCCAAGTGACTGCTCTCAGGCCAGCACAAGAGCCATTAGCCTAGCACAGGTCTCCGTGATGCCTGCGTGGCCCATGCTGAACAACTTCCAGTGGTCACCTTCCAGCTTTGCATCCTCACCTCTGCCACCAGGTTCCAGTCTTCTCCCAAACCCTCACCCTGTGCAGAAGGGGTAGCTCTTCAGCAAGACTGAGGGCATTGAGCTACAGAGCAGGTTTAGCCTGCTATTGCACGTATGTATATATACAGATACAGATATATGTACACATGTGCACTGAGAGAGTTGGAGTTGTTCCGCCTGGAGAAGAGAAGGCTCCGGGGAGACCTATGGCAGCCTTCCAGTTCTTAAAAAGGGCCTATAAGATGGGTAAAGACTTCTTAGCAGGGCCTGTTGTGATAGGACAAGGGGTGATGGTTTTAAACTAAAAAGAGAGGAAATTTCAGGCCAGATGTGAGGAAGAAATTCTTCACAATGAGGGTGGTAAAATGCCAAAACAGGTTGCCCAGCAAGGTGGTGGATGCATCATCCCTGGAGACATTTAAGGCCAGGCTGGATGTGGTTCTGGACAGCCTGATTGAGTTGAAGATGCCCTTGCTCATTGCAGGGGGTTGGAACTAAATGACCTTTGAAGGTCCTTTCCAACCCAAACCAGTCTCTGATTCTATGATTTTACATACATATGTACAGGCACACCACACATTTACTCTTCCTGTATGTGGTCCACAGTGAGCAGAGAAGCTTGTACCCAGAGGCAGGAGACTTTGCGCACGCACAACACTTGCACAGGTCTCATCAGACCCAGATGGATGCTGAGCCTTTCCTATCCATGCAAGGGGTATGAAGCCCCAATGGTGCAGAGATGGGGAGAGCCACAGCGCAGAGCCATGGGGCAGCCATCCCCCAGTGCAGCAGACAGCATGTGGGCAGCTGCCTACAAACAAGCCCACAGGCACGCAAGGCCCCTCTCCCATTGCTTTGGGTGAACAGGTCCAAGTGTGGAGCAGTGTCCCTGGGGACAGCAGCTGACGTGCCACTGGCAGCAGTGTACATCCTGCGGCTCCTGTGCCTGGTCAGTCAGGCCTGTGCCCAGTCTGCACACCGGGTGTGAGCTGCCCCGGGCCTGCCGCGGTGTCCCTGCTGCCATGAGTGAGCCCGGGCTGGCAGCTGCAGGGCTGGGTGCCCGCCGGAGTGCTGCATGTCCTGCCCTGCTGCCAGCCCTCCCTTGTGACCAAAGCTGTTGCTTTGGGCCACATAGAGTGTGGAAGCCTGTGCTCTCCACTGCGGGCACAACGGCCCCTTGCAAATGTTTAGGCAAGCACTGCCTGCCATGGGCTTATTACAATCAAAACGGGCCAGCAGGGAGGCTGTGACTGAATAGGTTTGCCCCATCTGAGCGCTACGAGATAGAGGCATAAGCAATTCAGGAGAGGATGTGGGGGAAGTTAAGTCCTGCTGGAGCTGCTCTCCGTAGAGGCCACCCCTACATGGACTCTGCATGTGCGCTCCTCCAGGGTCAGCTCAGCCAAAGCTTTATTCCAGATTCGGTTTCATGGGATAGAGAGTTTGTGGCAGCAGATGAGCTGACAGAGCATAACTTCTGCTTGTCATTCCGGGACAGGTGAGGTACGGAGAGCAGGAGAGAGGAAAAGAGCTGTAGGTGCACAAGGCAGGAAAAAAAGGAAAGAGAAAAAAAGGATAAACAGTCCAGATGAAAACAAAAAGAACCCCAAAACCCAAACAACCCCCCCCCTGAATTAAGCCAGTCACTCTGCCATTCCTTTCTCACAGGTGGCTTTTTGCCAGCCCGATGCCAGTTGCTTATGCAGGAGTTAGCCAAGTGTCCTGGTTTATCACATCCCCTACCATGCACCAGCCTCTGGGAAAATGGAACAGCACAATGGGCTGTTGAAGAGCAATCAGTGCTGAGACCTTCAAACATTGGGGTCCACATTTAGCAAAAGCCATCTGGTTGGCCAGCGCTAGGGGATCTGCCAGCAGGGCTGGCCCAGCCCAGTCAAAGCTTTCCTGTAGGAGGGGATAAAGTTCCTGTGGTGCATGTAAAGAGTCCACTGGGGGAAACAGTCTGGGTTATTCCTGCCTCGGGCAAGGGTAAACCCACCTGTGGGATTGCTTTTGCTCGGTGGTGTACCTGGGGGATAACGTGGGAGGATGGGGAAGTCCTCCCTGTGTACCTCAAGGGGATTTAATTCGGGATGAGAATAGCCAATGAATTAAAGTGAATTATATTAATTGCTGTATAGCACTGTGCACCATCACTTCTATGCTGGCTATAATGCCATATTGGTAAAAGTCACACAGATTAATGAAGAGTGAACCTTTGATGAAACTGGACAGGGGCAGTGGCGATAGAACCAGAATTGGCTTCGGCATACAACTGCCCAGCAACACGCACCATTTTTTCCTGCCCTGAAAGAACTGTAACGACAGGTGGAGCCCAAAGTCATGGACTAAATAAACTCAACAGATTTTTATAGGGATAATCCATAGACTAAGGGAATAATATTTGTTTGCATATATACGTGTGTGTGTCTGTGTGTGTGTATAAGGACCAGAAGCGTGATGATGGTTAACTGGGATGTATTGGAAAGTGTAGGACCTGGGCATGATGTAAATGGTTATGGAATAAGAGGCGGATACTGTCCTGGTTTCAGCTGGGAGAGAGTTAATTTTCTCCCAAGTAGCTGGTGCAGTGCTGTGTTTCAGCTTTAGTCTGAGAACAGCTCTGGTAACACCCTGATGTTTTAGTGTTGCTAAGTAGCAACATGATCAAGGACTTTTCAGTCTCTCATGCTCTGCCAGTGAGAAGGAGCACAAGAACCCAGGAGGAAGCAGAGACGGGACACTTGACCCAAACTAGCCAAAGGGGTATTCTGTACCACAGCACGTGTATAGACTGGGGGACTTGGATATGAGAGGCCAAGCTCTGTTCGGGGGGAAGCTCTGCATTGGCTAGTGAGTGGTGAGCAATTCCACTGTGCATCACTTATGTTTATTGGGCTTTATTCCTGTCTACTTTACATTATTATTATTAACAATATTACCATGATATTTTACTTTATTTCAATTATTAAACTGTTCTTATCTCAGAACATGAATTGTACCATTTTTAACTTTGCCATTGTCCTCTCTATCCCACCAGAAATGAGCGAGCAGCTCAGTGGTACTTAGTTGCCAGCTGGGGTTAAATCACAACACTAAGTGCTAGGCTCAGAGTTTTCCTGCAGTTTGCCTTACTGCTCGGCTTTCTGTGATTCCATGATTCCCTGCAGCAGCTGTGCCAGTGCCACCTCCACCTCCATGGCAAGGAACATGGACCAGCATCTTCTCCTCTTCCGTGCTTTATTATAAGTCCTCAGTCTCTGTACCTGGTAACTCTGCTGCAGGTGAGGCACATGAATGTGCTCCTGCTTTTCAGCAAGTTTTGTGGCAGGCCACACACAGCTGATAGCTTATGGCTCCTGCCTCTCTCTTATAGCCATCTCAGCTGAGAATACATAGCAAGATTCACTTCTTTCACTGTATTTTCCTCATTAGTTTCTACTTATTCAACACAAGCAACATTTTTCATCCCATAACATTTCTTAAAGGGAGAAGCAGCATGACAGTGACTCATTTGCATAGAGCACATTTCAGTTGGAAATCTCCATTTATTTGTTGAGAAAAGGATTAGATTAAAACCAAATGGGAAAGAATCAGAATTAAGATAAACCATTCCCTGGAGACTTCCTCCTCCCTCAGAACAAGACGAGTGACCGTCCTTTCAGTTTGCTGCTTAGCTTTAATGACTCTGACAGCTTTGTGCTAGTGTAAGACACCTCTTAATTAGCCCCAGAGATTTATTTGCCTCTGGAAGAGCCCAGTGCCTGACCTCATGCCAAAAAGGATGTGACAATTCTCTCTCTGGCACTCAGGAAAAGCCTGAATTCATCCCACCTACTACCAGGCATCAAATACCCAGCTAGGAGGTGTAGCCTGAGGCTGGGGAAAGAGGGGACACCTCAAGAGGTGAATTCAGCTCTGTGGGACAAAGCCACCCTTCAGAGGTGTCTCTCTCATCCCAGGGGCTGTTGGAGGAGCCATGGGCAACCTAGACCTTCTTGGCAGAGTGTTCTTGGAACGCTTTAGGTGACAGTGTTGAGTAGGGGTCCAGGTGTCCCAGAAATGCTCAGAAAGGGCTTGGTTGAAGGGGCAGGCTGGGGAGAATACAGTCCCTTTAAACAAGAGCTTTGTGCAAGCTGCAGTTGTCACCACAAACCAGTCAGTCAGAAGGCTGGGAGGACAGGCATCACATTGGCTCAGAGCTCCTGTTATGAGCAAACCCTGGCTATTCCTGCAAAACAGCTCTCACTGCAAAAGGTTGCCTGCCAGCTCGGTATTATTGCCATGACAAATCCTTGTTCTCGAGCTGGTCTCGGTTTGTCCTGTCAGCTGAGGTGGTTTCACTCCACAGGCTGCATGGATTAGGCTGTGAGCTGTGCTCCCACTGACACAACCCACACTGCCAAGCCAGGCTGCATCAGTCTGCACAGACAGCAGCTTGTCATAGAATTATGGAACCACAGAATGGTTTGGGTTGGAAGGGACCTTAGGGATCATCTAGTTCCAATCCCCCTGCCATGGGCAGGGACACCTTCCACCAGACCAGGTTGCTCAAAGCCCCGTCCAATCTGGCCTTGAACTCTGCCAGGGATGGAGCAGCCACAGCTTCTCTGGGCATTCTGTACCAGTGCCTCAGCATCCTCACAGGGAAGAACTTCTTCATCAGATCTCATCTAAATCTCCCCTCTGTCAGTTTAAAGCCATTCCCCTTTGTTCTGTCATTACATGCTCTTGTAAAATGTCCCTCTGCAGATTTTCCTTAAGGTATTGAAAGGTTGCAATAAGGTCTCCCCATAGCCTTCTCTTCTCCAGGTTTCTTTTCCTCAGCATCATAATCATTTCAAGATGTGATCAGAGAGCTGGACCTGGCAACACTAGTTGGCTCCTGCCCAGATCACACATCTCCATTTCCCATATGGGCCAGAGGGACTTCACCGTCGTGCCACAAGCTCATCTGGCCTGTACTCCTCCCAGAGAGCACAAGACAAGGCACCATGCATGACATTTTTGTTCCATCCTCTTTGGAAGGTAATAAATCACCTGAGCACCAGGAGCGGGTACCAGTGCTGCTGGGCAATCACAGCTGCTGCCTTCTCTGAATTCTCCTGCCATGCACTGGCATCTGCCCTTACAGCTACTGCCCAGCCCTTGAGGGCACAACACAGAGTCCTGACAAGGGGAGCCGGTCTGTGACTGCAACAACCTGTGCACACGCATGCCTTAGGTATCATGCACTGTTCTGACCAGTTCTTTTAAATGTAGCAGAGATATATAGCAGATATATATATATAGCAGATATATATATATAGCAGAGAGAGAAAATGTAAGTAAAAAGGCGAGGGGGATGAACATTGAGGGGTAGAAAAGCTTTGCATGACAAAGATTAGACTTTTCTGCTTAGAAATGAGAAATGAAGGAGAGGAATTGTCTATAAAATCCTTAGTGCCCCTGGAAGGGACACACAGAAAGTGACCTGCCACTTGGGTTCATGTAAACCAGAGGAAGTGAGTCCTCACTCAACCCATCACTGCTCTATATACATTTTGCCTCAGCAGGCAAAACCCAAGGGTTTGATCTTGGTTCAAAAACCAACCACACAAATTCACACAGGGTAAGGCCATGACAAATAATGTGAAAAGGACAAACCCTGCTTTAGACATGGTGAGAAGTGGCCCAACTGACCTCTTTCATTGGAAGGTGGGAGGAGAACAGTGCCTGAAAATACCTGATCAAGACAGGAGGAATAGTCAAAAAGCCCAGAATAAGGGAGTGATTATGATTGAAGAGTTTAATTACTACCAAAAATCCAGCTGCTGTGTGCTGGCTTACAGAGATGTACAGGAGAGACACAGACGACACCAATGTCTCCCTATGAACAGGGACTCCAGCAGGAGAAGGGAATGACAAGAGGCATTGATCCTCAACTCAGGAAGTTAAGAGGCTTGAGCATGTGGCAAGCATGTAGACAAATCAGTGTTTCTGCAGCTCTTTCATCGGCAGCGCCCCTGGATCTAACCCTCCCCAGGCTACGTCCCTTGATGTGGAGCTTTCCCTTGGCAATTCCCCAATTACTGGAGTGCCCGACGCCCCCTTTGGATCCGTGTCGGCGGGTAACGAGGCAGAGGGCAGCACCCCAGAGCCTCAGCAGCCAGTACAGCGGGCTTGCCTGCGGCCGATCAGCTCTGAGGGCAGCCTGTCCTGCAGTGAGTGATCTCAGGTTTCTCCTGTTGCACCTCTTGGTGCTTTTCTAGTGCCAAGGGTTATGCAGCACAGCAGCAAATCAAATACCCATCATACCAACTGCTTTCTCTTCAGCCCATACGGTGAAACACAGGGGAAAACAACCCTGGCCAGAGCCAGCTGTACCACCAGGTACCAGCGGCCAGGTTGCCAGCCCAACTCCTCCTTCAGGCCCAGCTCCTGAAGGCAGCCAAGTCCAGGAGAGGCTTTCATCCTATGCCACGCTCTTTGGAGGGACTGTTGGCAGATTCCAGCACAACAGATATAAAGATTTATCCTAATAGTTAAATAGCTAAAAAAAAAAATCAAGAAGATGGCTTTGGGGTTTTCCAGAGATGAAGCTGCTGCACCAGGTATACCAAGAACAAAACCATGCACGGGAAAGGGTGCTGTTTTCATTTGCATTGACATCACAGGAGCCAGCAGATTAAAATGGTACAATAAACAAGGCAAATATATTTTGATACATTTGCAGTCTGGATCCCTATTAGCCACTAGGAATGTACCCCTTTTTGAAGTGAAGAAAAGGCCAGAGGGAAATATTTCCAGCAGTATGTGGCTTTATGTGCTTCAGGCTGACTAAAGAAAGGCCAAGTTTGTACCCTGCTGTTCAGTAACAGCTCATTTCTAGGGCTCTGACTCACTTGGAGCACAGCAGCCGTGTACACTCTTAACTGAACTGTAGCAAAATTGTTTGCAGCACTTACGGGTATCTGATATTTTGCAGTAGAGCAGGCAGCAAATGCCTGCTGTGGTTCATTTATACCTGAAACAAAGCGGAGGTACACAGTGAAACGCAAAGGAACTGTTGCAAATCTGCTAAAAGAACTTGGGTTATTTCTACAAGGGAACAGGAATGTAAACCAGCAAATACCCTTCTCCTCGTCACAGCTACCAGAGGTGCAGCTGGATCAACTTCGCCTTTTCCAGAAGCATGACATTAAAAGAGACTGGGTTGAAGTCATACACGGAGGCAGGCTTAAACAGCGGGTGTGCTCTAAGAAGCTGGCTGGGGAGAACAAAACGAGGCGGCAATTAGGGAAAGGGCCAGTTCTGAGGATATGCAGTATTTTAAGCCGGTGAGTGGGAGTACTTTTGTTGGATAATTCACATTACCTCTGTTGGGAAGGAGAGCAATTCCTGCTCATGCTACTGTGTTATGACAATGCAGCAAAATAAAGGCTTGCAGTATGCATCTCGAGAGCTGGAGATGCGCCAGTCATTTAGAGGTTGCTCAGTCCAGTAGCTTACCTGATAATTTCAGGACATTTGAAGCTTGCTGCTCCTCTGCTGGCACTGCAGAGGGGCTGTACAGCGAGGCGTGAGGTGGTTGCAGCATCTGGGTGCTGTGTGACATGGTAGTGTTTGCCTGGTGTAGTGTCCCTTCATGGACTATGCTCTGTCAGCCTCACTCAGAGTCACTGCCATGACCTCAACAGCCTGGACCCCCTCCAGCAGCTGCCACACAAATCCACCTTCTTCCGCAAGTAACACACAGGATGCAGTCACCTTGCTTAGGAGCACTGCAGTTCCTTTCCAGCCCTGCCCACGGCATCAAGCTTAAAATGCCAGGGCATCCCTGCCTAAATGAGGCTCGAGGGACTGGGGACTCTGCAACCCAGCACCAAGATAACCATGTAAAAATGATCAACTGCTAATAAGTACTGGAGACTCAAAGGGCTGCTCATGGTGACATTGTACGGGCTTTCAAAATGGGCTGGCAGGGATTGAAAGCATTGACAATCAAATACAAGCCATGGGTTTGGGGAGGATTTCTACACAGCTTCTCTGAGCAAATGACAGCCTTCACGAAGAACACAACTTCAACTACAACTTCTAATACTTTGGGACTTTCATTCATTGTTTTCCAGCCTTTTAAAATTCAGCTTTCAGCTTATTTCTTAGCTATTATTCAATATTTTCACTAGTGTTAACTAAGCCCAGGAACATTCGCAGGTTTAGCCTGGATTAAGCTTTCATTCCTCATTGTTTTAAATGTATGAAAGTCACCCGAGTTGCTCTCTTTTATGTTCTCCATGCCACAGTGAATTCCGTGCTGGTAGGACTGCAAATGGGGCACGTCGTTCATGAATTACTAATCCCCATCACTCACATTTTTCTGGGGAACACATCCTATATTTAGTCTTCATACTCGGAAGAAACAAAGCTGGAAAACTTCTCATTAGGAGACTTTAGAATATTCCTTAAAAAACTGGCAAGGTAATTCAATCACCAAGTATAAGTGCAATTCATTAACCGTGATGGAAATTAGACCCTTGAATCGAGAAGCTAATTAAGATCATTAGATCTAAAGGAAACTATGCAGCCATTTCTTAAAATCTCATTTATACTTACGTAAATCCGGACCAACTCCACTGTCGTTTTCTGGATTTATACCCAAGCAATTGAAATCACTTTTGAGTTCTTCTAAGCTCTCAGTATCAACAGAAGGCATTGAAGTAAAACAAATAACAGATGGGCTGTGTTTTCCTCTATGACTTATAGATGAATTTAGTATCACCGTGGCCTTCTTTCCAAAGAAACTTCACAATTCTGATGGATTACTTACTCAATAAAACCAATTTGATGAATTCAGAGGCTGTCATCAGTGTAAAGAGCTGCCAACTTTTACAGCATTAGCAAACGAAGAGAGAGGAAAAGTTCCAGCGTCCACTACTGCCTCTTCCAGGAGAGCCATTCTTTTCAGTCTGTGGCTTTCCTATGGAAGGAACCTTCTTCTCTGATGTTTCTTGTGACCACCAACAGCACAGAGACCACCACGTAGTAAAAGACACTAAGACAGTGCTGTACATGAACCAAGTAGAAAAGTGGATAAAGTCAGTGGGGAAAGCGCTTTCAGCAACGTGGTCTAGTGGAAGGTGTCCCTGTCCTTGGCAGGGGGTTGGAACTGGATGATCTTTAAGGTCTCTTCCAACCCAAACCATGCTATGATTCTGACACAACTCTACACAGATATGAACTGTAAGTGCACCTGTATGTGCAATTGCCTGCTATGCAACCATCAGGAATACAAGCTTTTCTTCCAGCTGGATACTAGAAGAAATTTTTTCACAATGAGAACACTCAGCCATTGGAATACTCTCCCCAGGGAAGATTCTTAGATCTGGCTGGGCAGGGTGCTGGGACATCTAGTCCAGGTCATATTTTGCCTAGAAAGGTTGGACCAGATGATCCTTGAGGTCCCTTCCAACCTGAGATTCTGTGATTCTGTGATGTAGTGTCTGGGACAGGAAGAAGGGCCTCCAGGGAAAGAGAAAAGAAAGAAGACTCCTTTCATCTGGAGTAAAAAAGAGGCAGAAAGGAGTTAGGTTTGTTTGGTATAAATGTGCCTAAACTGCTTTTGCATAAGGAGCATCCAGGATACCTGAAGCAGATGGGGCATCTGAAGTCAACATCTGTTCTTATTACTAATGCTATTGTTTGGGTCTTTTAATTTCTCTTCTCTGGAAGGTTTTCTGGAGCTGTGTGCAGCAGTCAGAGAGAATCTGCCAGCCTTGGCAAGGGAGGCTGCTGCATCACAGGAGCACTGGTAGGCTCTCTTCTGGAAGATGGCCAGTTCTGGCTCCCGCAGCTCTGGCTGCTCAGCGGGAACTGGGAGTCATTGCCTTGCAGGCAGCAGATAGCCTTGGCTGGCTAAACAGGCAGGGTGCTCCCAATGAAACCGGAGACAAATGCAAATAGGCCCCCTCAGCCCAACCCACCTATTCCCATTTTACATCACTTACAGTCTGAATTCAAATGTAGGGAGTCAATGCGAGCATCTCATCAGTTCAGCTCAGGATCAGCCCTTCCCAACCGTCCCCTGCCTCACAAACCTGAACCCTTCAAACCTCCGTCCTGCAGGAACCCATGTTCTGTGGAGTACCTGGAACTTGAGAAATAAATGAACAAAACTTATAACCTAAGAGAGGTCTCAATTTCACCAAGCATGCAGGAGAGTTCAAGCTCCAGGGCTCTGTATCTGTTCCATTTCTGCTCTGGAATTTGATTTTGATGTATTAGGACAGATCACTGCAAGTGACTTCTTCCAGCAGGCAGTAAGGCAAGCCAGCTTTCCGGCTATGTACAGCCCAGGGCATGAGGCCAGCCTGTTCCTTCTGGGCACAGCAAAGCCAAGGAAAATAAAAAGCTTCCCCGCTTTCCAGTTCCATCAGAGCTTTGACATTTCATGTCACTCGTGCACTGGTGTGGTTGTGGTTCTCTAGTCAATCTCCTTTGCAGCAGCAGCTGGATTTTAACCAAAATCTGTGGCTTGTTTTATGCATCAATATGCATGAACATCTTTTTTTCTTTTCACAGAAAATTGGGGTTTCAGTTGCTAATGGCACATGATTCAGTTCTCTCTGACTCTGCCATATAACCTTCAGGATAATTAGTCAGCTTTTTAATACAGTCATACTGCTCTGTCCTCTGCCTTGCTGCGAGGATGCTCTGTCAAGGCACCTGTGGAATTGAAGTTCAAAGTCAGAGCACCCTAACAGCCTGATTACAACTAATATATCCGAGCCTCTGAACAAACATCTACTACTCCACACATTCAGAGTACAAGAATTGCTATAGAAACGGCATTCTGTTTATTAGGTACTGCACAGCTGTCTCCCAAGCAAATCTCTTTTTTCTCCTGTGTACATTAGGACTGATGCATCAAAACTAAAAAACTGTGGGTTAGGATCCCAGGCAAGTACCTTATTTTGACCGAGAGGTTTGGGTTGGATCTGTCTCCAGTGTAAACACAAAGTTTCAAGTCTTTTGAAGAAAAATGTGGTATGTGATATCTACGGGGAAAGAAGCAAAATTCCACAGATAAATGAAAAACTTGCAGGTGTTGGACTCATTATTTTAACAGCAGTAATAAGTCTTCTAAAACACAGACTGTTTCATGAAGGTTGTTCAAGTTTAGCAGTCAAAGGAGAATCACAAGACACTTTTGCACATCTTGGAAATACATGACATGCATAACCCAATAGGAGCTCTCCATCTCTGTGTCTTTTATGCTAATATCCAGCATTACATGGAAGTCCACTGCACACATAACACTCTCCTAGCAAACCAAACGACACACTAGGTGACAATTTGGCACGTGTTGTTCCCTTAGAAATTAGTCTTGACTTGGATTAAGGAACTAATAAATCAAAAAATTTGGCTGCATGGGAGGAAGAGGCCTTCCCAAGCTGTGGGTTTCCATACACTTTTCCTCCACTGCTTTTAGGAGACAGAGCTGCTGCCAGGCTGCATGACAAAAATCCTAGTTGGTTGGCTATGGAAAAGGTCATATAACTGAACTGGACCCTTATACCACCACATGTCATGCTGGAGCTCTGAACAGTCATGAAGGCTGAAGAAATGCAGTTGCATGGCCACAAAGATGGTGTGTAGTGTCCTTGAGATAAGCCTCCCACAGATTAGCTCTCCAAAAGTAATGTTATTCTTTACTTGACTCTCTGTGCCTGGCACCTTTAGATGGTGAGCAAGAAGGTTTAGATAAAGAAGCAACAAGGTGCTGAACCTGCTCCTTACAGTGTTTCTGCAGGTGGTGATGGGTTCCAGTAAGGCTCACACTGCAGGCAAATTGCTGTGCCATGCCATCAGCTGTCAGGGGCTTTTTACAAAGGCATGTAGGGATAGGACAAGGGGGAATGACTTTAAACTGAAAGAGGGGAGATTTAGATGAGATCTGAGGAAGACGTTCTTTACTGTGAGGGTGATGAGGCGCTGGCACAGGCTGCCCAGGGAAGCTGTGGCTGCCCCATCCCTGCGAAAAGGACCTTTAAGGTCCCTTCCAACCCAAACCGTTCTGTAATTCTGTGATCCTTGGATTCTCAGAGATTTAAAGCACAGCCTGAAACCTTTATGAATATGAAGCCCTGTACTATCTCATGATGGAAAATTAATCATACAGGCATTATGTGACTTACTGCAGGCTTTGCTCTAAATCAGTCCCAGCGATGATAAAACCCTGGGGTCTTAATCTCTGCCTCTTTCTCTAGCTGATGTTTTTACAGCACGATATTGAACAGCTATTCCTATGACATACTAACAACTGTCCAACTATAGAGCTATCCTGGAAATTTCTGTTAAACGAAAACCATTTGAGGAGAATCCAGCTATTGACTCTAAGATATTAATGTTGTGCTGTTTGTTACTGTGAGAAGTTTGAAAAGTCCTCAGCATTTGCCTTCTTTATACTGAATACTCATATCTGCTCTTCCCTGTTGAATCATTGGGTGACTCTTCAAATAATTTTTGAGCAGGGTGATTAAACCCTATGTGAATAGATAAGCAGTAAGTGAATAGATAAGCAGTAAGTCAAGAGAAATTCTGGCATCTGAGAGTTTAACAAATTGTGACAAGTCTCAGCCTTGAGGAAAAAATACAAATAAATAATGGCCGATGCCACATTGCACATCAAAACAGTGCAAGGAAGGAGAAGGAGGGAGGGAAAATACTTGTCACACTATGAAAACTGAAGAAAGGCACACACACGTCTTTTTTCCTGCAGATGTGGGTGTTTTTACGAGTGGAATAAATTTATGCCAAGCTCAAAACTGGAGCATTTAGAAAGCTCACGATGACAAGTGTAATATCATGAGGAGCTGTAGAGGCAGCATTTCAAGGTAGTGGCATTTATTCTACCTTCTGATGCGAACACCCACTCATTCTGACAACAGGAATCCAGAAGGAATAATGAGAAATTTATTTCTCTGAATTTCAATACAGATTCAGACTTTGGTATAAACCTCAGCAGTGCCCAAATTTAAAGGTAAAACTGTTAAAAAGCTGTACAATTTATGAGATGCTAAACACAATTTGCAGATGCTACTGGTCCAGACCCCAATCCTAACCCTGGGCATACATTGTTATTAAACTCCAGAAGACAAAAGTCTTCTGGTTACCCCCAGGGGCTCATAGTAATAGATTTCCAAGACATTCTGAGATGTTTGCCACATGACCCTTGCAGTTAAGATGTTACAGCCAATGCCAGGCAGTTACTGAATCAACAAAGAGCTTTTAAAATCAGGTATTAATCATATTAACAAAACCCTACAGCTGAATACGTTTGGAGTAGAGGTTTGGGGTCTGAAGTAGAAACATGCTGTTTTCAGTGGGAGAGACCTGGTTCATGGTCATGAGCACTACCTATCAAACAAACAATACTATCAGTAAGAGATGTATTTGAGTATTAAGAGTGTATTTGAGTAAGAGAAGTATCTGAGATGCTGAAAATCTATGATTTTTAGAGTGTTTTTCTAGAAACTTTTCAGTCTTATGTGAAGTCAGAACTCTACAAGAAAATTAATCTTTCCCTGCAATTCAATAAAGGAGGCTAAAAGCACTGAACCTCTGTTATATTTCACTATGAAAAATAACCTTAGAGGTCCTAGACAGGCTTTCTGTGCTTTAACAACAGTAAATTTAGATTAATTATCTAAGGCCTAGCAGATGGCGAATTTATCAGATGATGATTTATGACTTTAATAGGAGTTTGCACAATTCTTTTCAAAGCACCAAACCCAGCAGCTTCCCATTACGCTCCAGTGTTATTCACTGCATGACCTGTAACGTGAACTTGTGCCGTATTCCCCTGGTACAAATAAGCAGACAAGCTTGAGCCCAGAACGCCTCACCGCTGAGGCTGTGGAGCAAAACACAGTATTATTGATGATTCCAGCCTGTATCTTGGAAGTACCTAAGGATCAAAGCACATTCCAGAGGCTCAGGCCAGCAAGGAAAGATGTGCTAAGTAAGTGTAATCCACCTCTAGAGCTCAGGAACAGAAATGTGAATCGTTATCTCAGGCTGTCACAAGTTTACAGCCCAAAAGGCCTTGGGATATGCAGACAGGCTGTCTCCACAGCTCCCAGTGCCTTTCCAGGTCGCTATCTCCTACACCAGCACAGGAGAAAATGTTTCATGGATTTTATTTCCTTCATTTGGCAGCCATCTTTTGCCACCCTTCCAAGGCGGGAGCAGAACTTCATGCTTTCCCTCTGCTACTTCCTCTCCAGGGAGGGACGTGTGGAAGCAGGGGCTGCTTCTTCCGATTCATGTATCTGAGTCCTTATATTCTTCCTTCTACACAGCAGTCCTTCTCTATGCTCTATTCACCATTCAGCTGTCATCTTTCTCCCTTATTTCTTTTTGAACTGGGTCTTCTTATCTCTTGTGTCCTTTGTTCTTGTCCCTCCTTCTCACCACCCACACAGCCATGGAGTTATTAATGTATTACACTGTCTCGTGAGTGTTGCAGTCAAGCTGAGTAGAAGCAATGAAACAGGAGGAGAAAATTCCTTGCTTTCTGCTTGATTACAGATTGGCTCCTCTTTGTAGATCCAAGCCATGTATATTCTGCAACACTTAGGATTATGGCCAAGGCAGAAAGCTCTTGAAATAGAGGGCAGTCCTAGAACAAAATGGTGCTGATAATACTTGCTAATAATCACTTAAGCTTAAAAAGGGTCCTGCTGAATGGTGATAAAGATGTCTCAGATTATAAGGAAGGTAATTTCCAGTACTTGCTGTATTATACATAGGTGGAAATAGAATCCTAGAATCATAGAATAGTTAGAGTTGGAAAGGACCTTAAGATCATCTAGTTCCAACCCCCCTGCCCTGGGCAGGGACACCAATGCCACAAAACCCCTCCACTTACCTACATCACAGCTTGCAAGGCTTACCAAACTGCCCAAATTCATCCATAAACACTACAGTAAGCTGAACTGTATCATATATAAGCTTGGCAGAGTAGAACTCCTCTTATGTGTGACTGGGCAGCTTTTGTTTCCAGTACCTAAGTATCAGCAGAGTGAACCTGGTCAGAAGGTGGCCGAGCGGTACACTATTTTGGAGACCCAAGACAGGAAGCAGAAGATCTGAAGAAGGGTTTCACAAACACGAATTCATCAATCACAGAATTAAAGAAGCTGCCTTTTACTTTGTTCTAGGAATTAAAAATCCACCAGTCACACTGAAACAACAGATTTCTTCAAGCTAAGGGTACTAGAAAAACTTAACAGCAAGGCAACAGATGTCTGCTAGAGCACAAGGGCAGAGTAAGCCCTGGTACCAACAGGAACTGCAGAAGCAGCCTTGCAGGAGGCTCCTCAGGACTGTACTCCCCAAACCGTACATTAGAAAACCCTCATGCCAATAAACATCTCAAATACAGTCAACACTGATAACAATACATTTTTTTGCAGCACTGTGTAACTATTCTGTACTTTTTGAAGTACTGCATCGGTAATAAAGAACCTCAGAGTATTTCTGGGTTGAGGAAACAGATCCCATGCAGTTCATTTACCCTAGATATAATCCTCATACATGATACCAGACATGTATCAAACCTAACGTTACAATGTCAACAGATATAACTCATCTGGAGCTGCCTTTTTCCCACATACCCAGAGAAATCCCTGCCATGTGTTCACTCTCTGCATTCACATTTTAAGGTAATATTTAGTCAGATGCTTAGCCTGGAAAATGAAGATGCTCCCTGAAAGTAGGTCATGATTTTCATCAAAAGAATAAAACCCCATGCAGGACTGTTTTACCAGGAACCTCAAAATAAGAACAGGTTAGAGATACTGTTTAGTAAAACAATACCTTTGTTTAAATACCTTAAATGGAAATACAGTGTTTTGTAGTGAATTCTGCTGTAGGTGGTTTAAGACACAGCCACACAGGAAGCAGTATTTTTGATGTGGCCTTAATCCTGCACTGAACCAAAGCCTCAGTGTAACAGTTTTTTGATCTGCTGCCAGTTTAATGAGAAATATACTCCTTAACCTGCAGGAATGGTTTTCCTACAGAAAACTATTCTGTATTCTTTTTGCTAGGCCAGTTTTTAAAGAGAGTGCACTGCTCTATCACAGGAATAAATACCGCTTCCAAAGTCTAGTCTTCTATTGAATCATGTAATAAAGAAGTTGCTGCATATTAAATCTACTATATTTTTGCCATCATTACTGTTAGTTTTGGGATGATAAAATTAAAATTCTTATTTCTGGAAGCAAATATTAGTTTAATATTCTCAGAGGGTAGTAATTTGTGTAATCCTAGATCCACACATCTATTTCTAGTCCCATAAACAGAAAACAAATGGTGCTTTACACAAAATGGTACTGCAAAATGGTATGTGTTAATTATGGCCAACGCATTTCCAAAGCTACTGTTTATAAATCAAGACATTATTGTCTTGATTTGTTCAGTCTTAATATCAATAATGCAATAAATAGGATAGTAAATAAAGTGTTTATCTTCAGGTTTCCTGGTGACAATAAAAAGGTTTCTTTGATTTCAAGATAATTAAACTAAAGAGGTTATTGCAGCTGAACACTGAAACAGTTTCTCTCTTAGCATGAGATTTAAAGGAGTCTTGCCAAAAAATACACAAGGGGACAGATTAACCTAAACAAACATAGAAATAAACTTAGTAATCCAAAATGGAAGTCTCTACTTCTAACACCACATGTGTCACATAACAAAAAGCAAACTAAGTACAGTCTCAGATGAATGCAATTCTACTGGAGTCCAGGCGATATATGCAAGTGAAGAATTTCATCTTCCTTCATCTTCTCCTGTGGTAAAGTTATTCACCCACCTGTGCACTCTGGAAAACAACAGTTGTAACAGCAGAAACAATATAAAATTACCAGGTTCATGCCTCTACACTGTAATGCTCCCAAACGAAATAGTGCATTCCCCTACTCTCTCTTGCAAGCGAATTTCAGTAGTGCGCGATTTGTGACACTACAGAATAACATTCTTTGTTGCAAATGCTTCTTATTAGTGATATTCTCTGTATAGCTGCCAAAACCACTAACAGTCAGTTATCAGCTAAACATGGAGGAAAACTATAAGGCCATGTTTAGGTTGCATAACACTAAAGAACTTAAGCAATACCTATTTGGTAAACAGGGAGTTGGTGTCGCTGGAGATGGATGAGAAGGGCCTGGGAAGGTGTTAGGCAACGGGATGCTGGGGTCAGGAAATGTGGAAAGCAGCTGAAGGAGTGCTGGGAAATGGAGGCTGGCTCAGTCCTGTCTCAGCACTTTGTAAAAGTCTGCCGAGACCTGACCCCCACCAAATCAACAAGTAAAAAGAGTGCATATTTGTCATGCAAATAGATTATTCCCATTCTCAAGAGCTGTGTGCACTTTCAATCTAGTCTCACTGTATATTACCACATGTGCATTTTAAAACCTGTTTTTTTAATTAAGCAAACACCTTCCCCCTCCCCCCACGTCCCCCCCCGAACAAACTACCTGCCTGTATATGTGAATTTGCTTCCTGACAAATGGGATCACCTTGCTTAAAATACATCCACATTCCTTGGGGCTCAGCGCCTTCAAAATATTCTGATGCATATCACGTGTGGTAGAATATAGGTTTGCTAGACTGCAGAAAGGAGAGTTAGACATCAGTACTATTTTTTTTAAACCATTCTTTCAATTTTAGGCTGTTAACATCAGTATCCCTGTACTTTACATTGTCTTTCAAGTTTGGACCCAAGCCCACACGCACATACGTATGCATCCACATCTACCCAACGTTCACTTTGCATAGAGGCCAACTCATACTTACAACTATAAAAATAATAGAGTAATAGTATAAAATAGAAACAATCTCTGGGAAACAGTGCAAGAAGAAAAACCTGTGGGCTTTTACAACCTTACTGCATGCCCAAACACACCGCTCCCTGTGGTTTTGAATGAGTAAACATATCCTCCAAAGCTGCCTCAGGTAACCCTTTGTCCCTGCCACTCTGCCAAGAGATCACTCTTAGCATCGTCTCTATGCCATCTATCAAAGGGCAAGCTACTTTGGTAGCCAGCTTGAAGATTTGGGATAACTGCAAGATGACGTGGAAGAATTGCACACCAATGAGCAATAACAGCCTGAGCGGGGTTGGCTGGGTAACCACAGCCTCTGCAACGCAGGGGTAGCTAGTGAAGTAGGGCAGAATCATCAGCGGAGGAGAAACAGCACGGACGGCACGTGAGCCGCAGCCCAGAATGCAGACTGTGCCACTTCCTAGGGCTACAAACAGCCTTTCTCTTAAGAAGCAGATGGAACAGCAGTGAACCCAAAATATTTTCTAAGATTAGGTCATAATTACACTTCCAGGCTAATTACTGGAGAAGATTCCTGAAAATAAGAAAAAGCTGAATCCAGAAGTAAATCTGCTCTTCTCCCCAAAGACTGTTCATGCTTTTTTCTCCCTTTAGTTTGTACACATTTTGGACTGTGCTTAGACTCCAGGACTGCAAACCGAAGAGCCATGTCCTGAACAAGCATCTACCCCAGCAGTTCAGCACAAAGAAGGGACATTCCTCTCCAAGGGAAAGGTGTGCCACATTCTCAGTTTACGTGAAACAGGGAACCAGTACTTCAAAAGGGAAACCTGATCCTTCACACAATATAAAAGGACAAAGAAGTCAGAGGTCTATAATCCCTGACTCAATGAACCTTCAGACCTGACAGATTTCACCAGAAACAGTCAGGAAAAGAAGTTTTATAGAACTGTCACTTTCAAATTCTCTCTTGTATCTCTGGCATACCGAAATAAAGAGTTTTGTGTATGATAAAATTTTTGGACTCTCTTCTCAATGACACTATTTAAGTCAAACAAATAGGTCATTCACAGAAAATATTTTTGGGTTAGCCTTTTTCAAGAAACTGCAGTAAATACGAAAGTGTGCAGATGTGCAAATGGTATAAAATAATGTGCAGTGACACATTATTCTCTTTATTGTACTTGTATTTAGAGAGCACCTTGCTTCAGCACACAAAAGCAGCTTCTGCAGACAACCCCCACTGCTGCCAGGTTTTATGTGCATCACAGCCATTAGACTACCACAGGGCAAATCATTAATCTTTGGCCAGCAACTTGGTAGAGTATGCAGAAACTTGTGCAAGAGAACTGTTTCGGCAGCTCATTAGGACATCAAAATACAGAATCCAAGTGCCTGCTAAAGTGCCAGGGCTGGTGGAAACTCACCAAACACCAGCCCTTAAACACCAGTTCTTCCACAATGGAGATTCCTCTTCACTCATACTGGACCTGTCACACTAAGCAGTTACCAAAAGCATGTGTAACAGCAAGAATGTGGTTTTCTTATCCTCTGTGTTTAATTCTCCTCCACTTCTGAATCCATCAAAAATGATTCTAAAAACTAGGAATTTCTGTCCCTACTCCTTCATTAAGGACATTACTCTAGTGGCTTTCACTGTTCTATCACGCAGATGTCTGTAAGAGTGCATTGGTAAGGAAAAAAAGACAGTACTTGATATTACTAAGAATAAACTTTCAACAGAAAGTTGTACTCAGAACAAAGCATTTCTGCCAGAATGACTGAAAAAACTTGGTAGAGAGTAGACAGACTCTCCTGAAGAAACTGAAAAAGGGAAAGCAACAGCATAAATGAATGGGGATTAAAAAAAAATCTGATAGCTGTAATCATCTCAGGTATATCATAAATATGATTTGTGTCTGTGATTTTAAATAATCATTACTACATTGTATTTGATGGCAGACTAAAACACCTAGTTATTCTGAGCATTACTCAGTATTGGCAATGGCACAGAGAACCAAGGCGATACCATTATCAGCTGCAGCTGTTCAGTACCTCAAAAGTCTCTCCCACCAAACCTGTGGTTGTTAAGACACAGCAGAAAGGGAGATGTATTGACATCCAGGTGATATGGAGCTGAAAGAAACTCTTACTGGGGTGGAAATCTTGGCAGAAAAAAAGGAAAAGAAAACAAACCAAAAAAAGCC
The DNA here is from genome assembly GCA_009867235.2 of Psittacus erithacus. Classification (NCBI taxonomy): domain Eukaryota; kingdom Metazoa; phylum Chordata; class Aves; order Psittaciformes; family Psittacidae; genus Psittacus; species Psittacus erithacus. Next base: position 2,593 of record WYDI02024811.1, on the reverse strand, counting down.
ACAATAAAGTCCCAAATGGGCAAAGTCTGAACTGAAAAATCACCTCAGGTTTTTCACACAAAACTGCATTATGCAAACTTTCACACAGCCTTTGATAGTAACATTACAACTCATCCTAGCACAGCTGAAAATAGTTGTACTAAGTAATGCCACACAACTAATTTGCCAGAGCAAATGCCAGCCAGTCACGATATGAAATTATTCTTACCTCTAGTGGTCTGACTGAAGCAAACTCAATGAAGGATACAAATGCTGCAACTTCTGTCAGATGAGAAAATTCTTCACTGGGATATACTGCAGTGGCCTACCTATGCCTGTCCTACACTGAACAGACCAACAATAGTTCCATTTTTCCCATTACATTTGAAACCACAATATATACAAAAATAGTTTTATTTAAAGTAACATTCAATCCAGCCTATTATGAAGGCTAAAAAATCCCCTCTTGCTTATAACTTGCAAGTGCACAACCCAGTTTTCCACAAATCTCAGCTGGTGAGCCTTTCTCTTCCTTTTCTTAGAGGAAAGAAGCACGTTAGGTCTCTGGGTCTAAAAAGGTATCTTTCATTCTCTAGCACTGACTTTGAGACGCAACCTTTTGACAAGATGGCACAAGAAAAACGCATCATGAAAAACATTCTTTATTAAGAGATTTCAGAAATCATTCTCTGAGTCATAATCCTCAGCTTTTTGCAGGGGCCGCTTAACACCAATTATTAAATCTATGGAAAGCAGCTCTGTAACACAATGAAGAACTGAGATGACTAAGTGGTATTTGCAATACACTGATTCTAAGCCTTTCTCATTCATAGGCAGTGGCTCATTTTTTCTGAGTGCATTTATGGCTCCGAGATAGAATTTGTTAAAGCTGTTTTGTTCTGTTGTCCCGTACAAGGACTTGGGAATACTTAGCAGAGCATCAGCAACTATATTAGACACAACAGCTACCTCTGACTGCTGAAACTGTTTTGCATAGTACTGAATATAATAATGTAACAGGACTTCAAAGTAACCTCCTACTGGCAAAACTGATCCTGCTTTTATGAGGGAGCCAGAATAATTCTGTGCAGTACTTACAAAACTCTTTCCATGTTTTAATGGGACTATATTGCAACTGGTTTTCTCTAGGTCTTTGCCAACATCTAGGCTTTCACACACAGTGCCTGCATTAGCATTACATGCTAATACAACAGTGCTGTGGTGCTTTTGAGTGCCCACAAGTGAATCACTTTTACAGTTCTCGTGCATAGCACCCAGATGCTCACATTTTGCATGTGGTTTCTGTACACCTTGTGAAGAGCCATATCCTTCAGTGGCACCACTGAATTCCTTGATGTGCAAGACGGCATTTGAGGGTATTTGCACGTCTGTTTGCACACATACTGGATTATCACATACCTGCAAATCTGGGTGTACAATCTGTGTTTCTGCTTCATCCCTATGCTTTTCTGATTGACCTTCAGAAACCTCAGTGCTGTTACAATAATTATTTTCTACCGCAAGTTGCATCTGAGTAGCTGAAAAATGCCAAATGCAAACCCCTGAGGCTTCACTCTGGCTTTCACCTTCTGCTTTGTATTCCCCCCTCTGTTCAACTGCTTTAAATAGCTGCTGCAGCATTATAAATGCCTCTTGTAAAGCTGCAGCGTGTTGCTCATTAACACTGTCGACTGGCCCACAAAGAATGAGGCAATGGGGCTGAAAGGCGCACACACTGGTGAAGCCAATGTGAGCGCATCTCCTCGAGCCGAGCAGCAAGGGCTGGCAAAATGCTGCCACTGCGGTTTCAGTGATCTCTCCGTGCATGTTATCACCAAAAGGTGCACAAGGCGAGACTCCTGTAACTTCACAAATAAGGGCTATTTCTTCCGATGATAAGCACTCTACCACAGATATACCGTATAATTTAGCATAGTAAATAACTACTTCCTCCTGCTTCACGCTCGACAGTAACAGCTTAATGCTGTTGTTCTGCAGATGTTTCATTAAGGCTTCTGTCCTCCTTGTGATCCACTGCAGGGAAGCCTGATACTGACCCTCGGAGTCGACAACAAACTCAACGCCGGGGGCCGAGAGGGCGGGTCGGAGGGGCTCGGTGACGAGCACGGCCCGCAGCTCCCCTCCTGCCGGGCAGTAGGTCGCGAAGTCCCTGCGGAGTATGAGCCCGGGCACGACTCTGGAGCGCGCCACGGGGACGCCGACCACTGAGGCGTGCAGCTCCGCGAACCTACGGCCGAGGAGGCGCAGCGCCTGCGGGCGGGTGGCGGCGGCAGGGGCGCAGCGACGACAGTACTCGGAGCAGAGCCGCGCCAGAAGCCGCCGCTCGCCCTGCCCCAGGCGCCCGGCCAGGTAGGCCTCCAGCAGCGCCTCCAGGGCGGCCGCCTCAGCCTCCGCCTCCCGCCCGGGCAGCGCCGTCAGGAGGTGCCGCCGCAGGCCCAGCGCCACGGCCCGCTCCAGCACCTGCGTCTCGAAGGCCTGCAGCGCCCGCCGCAGGCCGCCGCCCGCCGCACACAGGCGATTTCACCTGTCTTAGGATGGGATGAATCACCCTGTGGTGAGGCCTCTCTCTCCCCACTGCTAAGAGATGTAGCTA